>JAUNZM010002697.1:0-34081 GCA_033459285.1 Clamator glandarius | reverse complement strand
CTTCTGAAAGCCCCCAGAACCTTCTAGAGCATCCCAGGACAGTTCTAAAAGCCCCCAGACCCCTTCTAGAGCATCCCAGGACAGTTCTAAAAGCCCCCAGACCCTTCTAGAGCCTCCCAGGACCCTTCTAAAAGCTCCCAGACCCTTCTCTAGAGCCTCCCAGGAGCCTTCTAAAAACCCCCAGACCCTTCTAGAGCCCCCCCGGACCACTCTAATAGATCCCAGACCCTTCTAGAGGCCCCCAGGATACTTCTAAATGCCCCCAGACCCTTCTAGAGAACCCCGGGGACCCTTCTAAAAGCCCCCAGACCCTTTCTAGAGCCCCCCAGGACCCTTCTAAAAGCCCCCAGAACCTTCTAGACCCTCCCCGGATCATTCTAAAAGCCCCCAGACCCTTCTAGACCCCCTCAGGACCCTTCTAAAAGCACCCAGACCCTTCTAGAGCCTCCAGGACCATTCTAAAAGCGCCCAGACCCTTCTAGACCCCCTCAGGACCCTTCTAAAAGCCCCCAGACCCTTCTAGAGCCCCCCAGGACCCTTCTGAAAGGCCGCAGACACATCTAGACACTCCCCGGATCTTTCTAAAAGACCCCAGACACTTCTAGAGATCCCCAGGAGCATTCTAAAAGACCCCAGACCCTTCTAGAGCACTCCAGGACCCTTCTAAAAGCCCCCAGACCCTTCTAGAGCCACCCAGGGCCCCTCTTAAGGCACCCCGTCCCTTCTAGGACACCCCAGGACCCTTCTTAAAGTCCCCAGACCCTTCTAGAGCACCCCAGGACCCTTCTAAAAGCCCCCAGACCCTTCTAGAGCCCCCCCGGACCCTTCTAAATGCCTCCAGACCCTTCTAGAGGACCCCTGGACCCTTCTGAAAGCCCCCAGACCCTTCTAGAGCACCCAGGACCATTCTAAAAGCCCCCAGACCCTTCTAGAGCTCCCCCGGACCCTTCTAAAAGCCCCTAGACCCTTCTAGAGGCCCCCACGACCCTTCTGAAAGCCGCCAGATCCTTCTAGAGCCCCACAGGACACTTCTAAAAGCACCCAGACCCTTCTACAGACCCCCAGGACATTATAAAAGCCCCCAGACCCTTCTAGAGCCACCCAGGACCCTTCTAAAAGACCCCAGACCATTCTAGAGCCCCCAGGACACTTCTAAAAGCCCCCAGACCCTTCTAGAGCCCCCCAGAATCATTCTAAAAGCCCCCAGACCCTTCTAGAGCCCCCTAGGACCCATCTAAAAGCACCCAGACCCTTCTAGAGACACCCAGGACCCTTCTAAAAGCCCCCAGACCGTTCTAGACCCTCCCAGGACCATTCTAAAAGCCCCCAGACCCTTCTAGAGCCCCTCAGGACCCTTCTAAATGCCCCCAGACCCTTCTAGAGAACCCCAGGACCCATTCTAAAAGCCCCAGATCCTTCTAGAGGCCTCCAGGACCCTTCTAAAAGCCCCAGACCTTTCTAGAGCCCCCCCGGACCATTCTAAAAGACCCCAGACCCTTCTAGAGCCCCCCAGGACCCTACTAAAAGCTCCCAGACCCCTTCTAGAGACCCCCAGGACCCTTCTAAAAGCCCCCAGACCCTTCTAGACCCTCCCCGGATCCTTCTAAAAGCCCCCAGACCCTTCTAGATCCTCCCAGGACCTTTCTAAAAGCCCCCAGACATTTCTGGAGGACCCAGGATCCTTCTAAAAGCCCCCAGACCCTTCTAGAGCCCCCCAGGACCCTTCTAAAAGCCCCCAGACCCTTCTAGACCCCCCCAGGACCCTTCTAAAAGCCCCCAGACCCTTCTTGAGCCCCCCAGGTCCCTTCTAAATGCCCACAGACCCTTCTAGCGGCACCCAGGACCCTTCTACAACCCCCCAAACCCTTCTAGAGCCCCCCAGGACCATTCTAAAAGCTCCCAGACCATTCTAGAGCCCCCCAGGACCCTTCTAAAAGCCCCCAGACCCCTTCTAGAGCCCCCCAGGACCCTTCTACAAGCACCCAGATCCTTCTAGAGCCACCCAGGACCCTTCTAAAAGCACCCAGACGCTTCTAGAGGCCCCCAGGACCCGTCTAAAAGCCTCTAGACCCTTCTAGAGCCCCCCAGGACCTTTCTAAAAGCACCCAGACCCTTATAGAGGCTCCCCGGACCCCTTATAAAAGCACACCCCGACCCTTCTAGAGGCCCCCAGGACCCGTTCGTAAAAGCCTCTAGACCCTTCTAGACCCTCCCCGGATCCCTCTAAAAGCCCCCAGACCCTTCTAGAGCCACCTAGGATCCTTCAAAAAGCACCCAGACCTTTCTAGACTGTCCCCGGATCATTCTAAAAGCCCCCAGACCCTTCTAGAGACCCCCAGGACCCATCTGAAAGCTCCCAGAACTTTCTAGAGCCCCCCAGGACCCTTCTGAAAGCCCCCAGACCCTTCTAGAGCATCCGAGGACCCTTCTAAAAGCACCCAGACACTTCTAGAGCCTCCCAGGGACCCTTCTAAAAGCTTCCAGACCCTTCTAGAGGCCCCTAGGACCCCTTCTAAAACCACCCAGAACCCTCTAGAGCCACCCAGGACTCTTCTAAAAGCCCCCAGACCCTTCTAGAGCCTCCCAGGACCCTTCTAAAAGCACCCAGACCCTTCTAGAGCCCCCCAATACCATTCTAAAGGCTCCCAGACCTTTCTAGACCTCCCCGGATCATTCTAAAAGCCCCCAGACCCTTCTAGAGCCCCCCAGGATCATTCTAAAGGCCCCCAGACCCTTCTAGAGCCCCTAGGAACCCATCTAAAAGCCCCCAGACCCATCTAGAGGCCCCTAGGACCCTTCTAAAAGACCCCAGACCCTTCTAGACCCTCCCCGGATCCTTCGAAAAGACCCCAGACCCTTCTAGAGCCCCCCAGGATCATTCTAAAAGCCCCCAGACCCTTCTAGAGGCCCCCAGGAACCATCTAAAAGCCCCCAGACCATTCTAGAGCCCCCCAGGACCCTTCTAAAGGCCCCCAGACCCTTCTAGACCCTCCCCGGATCATTCTAAAAGCCCCCAGATTCTTCTAGAGCCTCCCAGGACCATTCTAATAGCCCCCGACCTTTCTAGACCCTCCCCGGATCCTTCTAAATGAACCCAGACCTTTCTAGTGCCCCCCAGAACCCCTCTAAAAGCCTCCAGACCCTTGTAGAGCCCCCCCAGGACCCGTCTAAAAGCGCCCAGACCCTTCTAGACCCTCCCCTGATCATTCTAAAAGACCCCAGACCCTTCTAAAACCTCCCAAGACTATTCTAAAAGAACCCAGACCCTTCTAGACCCTCCCCGGATTATTCTAAAAGCCCCCAGACCCTTCTAGAGCCCCCCAAGACCCTTCTAAAAGCC
Organism: Clamator glandarius; assembly: GCA_033459285.1. Lineage (NCBI taxonomy): Eukaryota > Metazoa > Chordata > Aves > Cuculiformes > Cuculidae > Clamator > Clamator glandarius. The sequence goes on along the minus strand of JAUNZM010002697.1, from coordinate 30,741 downwards.
TCCAGACCCTTCTAGAGCCCCCCCGAACCACTCTAATAGTTCTCAGACCCTTCTAGAGGCCCCCAGGATACTTCTAAATGCCCCCAGACCCTTCTAGAGAACCCCAGGAACCTTCTAAAAGCCCCCAGACCCTTCTAGAGCCCCCCAGGACCCTTCTAAAAGCCCCCCAGAACCTTCTAGACCCTCCCCGGATCATTCTAAAAGCCCCCAGACCCTTCTAGAGACACCCATGACCCTTCTAAAAGCACTCAGACCCTTCTAGAGGGCCCCAGGACCCTTCTAAAAGCACCCAGACCCTTCTAGAGCCTCCCAGGACCATTCTAAAAGACCCCAGACCCTTCAAGACCCCCCCCAGGACCCTTCTAAAAGCCCCCAGACCCTTCTAGAGCCCCCCCAGGACCCTTCTGAAAGGCCGCAGACACATCTAGACACTCCCCGGATCTTTCTAAAAGACCCCAGACACTTCTAGAGATCCCCAGGAGCATTCTAAAAGCACCCCAGACCCTTCTAGAGCACTCCAGGACCCTTCTAAAAGCCCCCAGACCCTTCTAGAGCCCCCCCAGGGCCCCTCTTAAGGCACCCCGTCCCTTCTAGGACACCCCAGGACCCTTCTTAAAGTCCCCAGACCCTTCTAGAGCACCCCAGGACCCCTTCTAAAAGCCCCCAGACCCTTCTAGAGCCCCCCCGGACCCTTCTAAAGCCTCCAGACCCTACTAGAGGGACCCCTGGACCCTTCTGAAAGCCCCAGAACCTTCTAGAGCACCCCAGGACAGTTCTAAAAGCCCCCAGACCCTTCTAGAGCATCCCAGGACAGTTCTAAAAGCCCCCAGACCCTTCTAGAGCCTCCCAGGACCCTTCTAAAAGCTCCCAGACCCTTCTAGAGCCTCCCAGGAGCCTTCTAAAAACCCCCAGACCCTTCTAGAGCCCCCCCGGACCACTCTAATAGATCCCAGACCCTTCTAGAGGCCCCCAGGATACTTCTAAATGCCCCCAGACCCTTCTAGAGAACCCCGGGACCCTTCTAAAAGCCCCCAGACCCTTTCTAGAGCCCCCCAGGACCCTTCTAAAAGCCCCCAGAACCTTCTAGACCCTCCCCGGATCATTCTAAAAGCCCCCAGACCCTTCTAGAGACACCCATGACCCTTCTAAAAGCACTCAGACCCTTCTAGAGGGCCCCAGGACCCTTCTAAAAGCACCCAGACCCTTCTAGAGCCTCCCAGGACCATTCTAAAAGCCCCCAGACCCTTCTAGACCCCCTCAGGACCCTTCTAAAAGCCCCCAGACCCTTCTAGAGCCCCCCAGGACCCTTCTGAAAGGCCGCAGACACATCTAGACACTCCCCGGATCTTTCTAAAAGACCCCAGACACTTCTAGAGATCCCCAGGAGCATTCTAAAAGACCCCAGACCCTTCTAGAGCACTCCAGGACCCTTCTAAAAGCCCCCAGACCCTTCTAGAGCCCCCCAGGGCCCCTCTTAAGGCACCCCGTCCCTTCTGGGACACCCCAGGACCCTTCTTAAAGTCCCCAGACCCTTCTAGAGCACCCCAGGACCCTTCTAAAAGCCCCCAGACCCTTCTAGAGCCCCCCCGGACCCTTCTAAAAGCCTCCAGACCCTTCTAGAGGACCCCTGGACCCTTCTGAAAGCCCCCAGACCCTTCTAGAGCACCCCAGGACCCTTCTAAAAGCCCCCAGACCCTTCTAGAGCTCCCCCGGACCCTTCTAAAAGCCCCTAGACCCTTCTAGAGGCCCCCACGACCCTTCTGAAAGCCGCCAGATCCTTCTAGAGCCCCACAGGACACTTCTAAAAGCACCCAGACCCTTCTACAGACCCCCAGGACATTATAAAAGCCCCCAGACCCTTCTAGAGCCCCCCAGGACCCTTCTAAAAGCCCCCAGACCCTTCTAGAGCCCCCCAGGACGCTTCTAAAAACTTCCAAACCCTTCTAGACCGTCCCCGGATCATTCTAAAAGCCCCCAGACCCTTCTAGAGCCCCCCAGAATCATTCTAAAAGCCCACTGACCCTTCTAGAGCCCCCTAGGACCCATCTAAAAGCACCCAGACCCTTCTAGAGACACCCAGGACCCTTCTAAAAGCCCCCAGACCGTTCTAGACCCTCCCAGGACCATTCTAAAAGCCCCCAGACCCTTCTAGAGCCCCTCAGGACCCTTCTAAATGCCCCCAGACCCTTCTAGAGAACCCCAGGACCCATCTAAAAGCCCCCAGATCCTTCTAGAGGCCTCCAGGACCCTTCTAAAAGCCCCCAGACCCTTCTAGAGCCCCCCCGGACCATTCTAAAAGACCCCAGACCCTTCTAGAGCCCCCCAGGACCCTACTAAAAGCTCCCAGACCCTTCTAGAGACCCCCGAGGACCCTTCTAAAAGCCCCCAGACCCTTCTAGACCCTCCCCGGATCCTTCTAAAAGCCCCCAGACCCTTCTAGATCCTCCCAGGACCTTTCTAAAAGCCCCCAGACATTTCTGGAGGCCCCAGGATCCTTCTAAAAGCCCCCAGACCCTTCTAGAGCCCCCCAGGACCCTTCTAAAAGCCCCCAGACCCTTCTAGACCCCCCCAGGACCCTTCTAAAAGCCCCCAGACCCTTCTTGAGCCCCCCAGGTCCCTTCTAAATGCCCACAGACCCTTCTAGCGGCACCCAGGACCCTTCTACAACCCCCCAAACCCTTCTAGAGCCCCCCAGGACCATTCTAAAAGCTCCCAGACCATTCTAGAGCCCCCCAGGACCCTTCTAAAAGCCCCCAGACCCTTCTAGAGCCCCCCAGGACCCTTCTACAAGCACCCAGACCCTTCTAGAGCCACCCAGGACCCTTCTAAAAGCACCCAGACGCTTCTAGAGGCCCCCAGGACCCGTCTAAAAGCCTCTAGACCCTTCTAGAGCCCCCCAGGACCTTTCTAAAAGCACCCAGACCCTTATAGAGGCTCCCCGGACCCTTATAAAAGCACCCCGACCCTTCTAGAGGCCCCCAGGACCCGTCTAAAAGCCTCTAGACCCTTCTAGACCCTCCCCGGATCCCTCTAAAAGCCCCCAGACCCTTCTAGAGCCACCTAGGATCCTTCAAAAAGCACCCAGACCTTTCTAGACTGTCCCCGGATCATTCTAAAAGCCCCCAGACCCTTCTAGAGCCCTCCAGGATCATTCTAAAAGCCCCCAGACCCTTATAGAGCCCCCTAGGACCCATGTAAAAGCACCCAGACCCTTCTAGAGACACCCAGGACCCTTCTAAAAGCCGCCAGACCGTTCTAGAGCCCCCCAGGATCATTCCAAAAGCCCCCAGACCCTTCTAGAGCCCCCTAGGACCCATCTAAAAGCCCCCAGACCCATCTAGAGGCCCCTAGGACCCTTCTAAAAGCCCCCAGACCCTTCTAGACCCTCCCCGGATCCTTCTAAAAGCCCCCAGACCCTTCTAGAGCCCCCCAGGACCCGTCTAAAAGCCTCTAGACCCTTCTAGACCCTCCCCGGATCCCTCTAAAAGCCCCCAGACCCTTCTAGAGCCACCTAGGATCCTTCAAAAAGCACCCAGACCTTTCTAGACTGTCCCCGGATCATTCTAAAAGCCCCCAGACCCTTCTAGAGCCCTCCAGGATCATTCTAAAAGCCCCCAGACCCTTATAGAGCCCCCTAGGACCCATGTAAAAGCACCCAGACCCTTCTAGAGACACCCAGGACCCTTCTAAAAGCCGCCAGACCGTTCTAGAGCCCCCCAGGATCATTCCAAAAGCCCCCAGACCCTTCTAGAGCCCCCTAGGACCCATCTAAAAGCCCCCAGACCCTTCTAGAGGCCCCTAGGACCCTTCTAAAAGCCCCCAGACCCTTCTAGACCCTCCCCGGATCCTTCGAAAAGACCCCAGACCCTTCTAGAGCCCCCCAGTACCCTTCTAAAAGCCCCTAGACCCTTCTAGAGCCCCCCAGGACCCTTCTAAAAGCCCCCAGACCCTTCTAGAGCCCCCCCGGACCCTTCTAAAAGACCCCAGACCCTTCTAGAGGACCCCAGGACCCTTCTGAAAGCCAGCAGAACATTCTAGATTCACCCAGGACCCTTCTAAAGGCACCCAGACCCTTCTAGAGCCCCCCAGGACCATTCTAAAAGCGCCCAGACCCTTCTAGAGACTCCCAGGACCCTTCTGAAAGCCCCCAGAACCTTCTAGAGCCCTCCAGGACCCTTCTAAAAGCACCCAGACCCTTCTAGAGCATCCGAGGACCCTTCTAAAATTCCCCAGACCCTTCTAGAGCAACCCAGGACACTTCTAAAGGCCCCCAGCCCCTTCTAGAGCCCCCCCGGACCCTTCTAAAAGCCCCCAGACCCTTCTAGAGCCACCCAGGACCCTTCTAAAAGACCCCAGACCATTCTAGAGCCCCCCAGGACCCTTCTAAAAGCCCCCAGACCCTTCTAGAAACCCCCAGGACCCATCTGAAAGCTCCCAGAACTTTCTAGAGCCGCCCAGGACCCTTCTGAAAGCCCCCAGACCCTTCTAGAGCATCCGAGGACCCTTCTAAAAGCACCCAGACCCTTCTAGAGCATCCCAGGGCCCTTCTAAAAGCCCCCAAACCCTTCTAGAGGCCCCTAGGACCCTTCTAAAAGCCCCCAGAACCCTCTAGAGCCACCCAGGACTCTTCTAAAGCCCCCAGACCCTTCTAGAGCCTCCCAGGACCCTTCTAAAAGCACCCAGACCCTTCTAGAGCCCCCCAATACCATTCTAAAGGCCCCCAGACCTTTCTAGACCCTCCCCGGATCATTCTAAAAGCCCCCAGACCCTTCTAGAGCCCCCCAGGATCATTCTAAAGGCCCCCAGACCCTTCTAGAGCCCCCTAGGACCCATCTAAAAGCCCCCAGACCCTTCTAGAGGCCCCTAGGACCCGTCTAAAAGACCCCAGACCCTTCTAGACCCTCCCCGGATCCTTCGACAAGACCCCAGACCCTTCTAGAGCCTCCCAGGACTCGTCTAAAAGCCCCCAGACCCTTCTAGAGCCCCCCAGGACCCTTCTAAAAGCCCCCAGACCCTTCTAGACCCCCCCAGGACCCTTTTGAAAGGCCGCAGACACTTCTAGACACTCCCCGGATCCTACTAAAAGAACCCAGACATTTCTAGAGACAGCCAGGAGCATTCTAAAAGCACCCAGACCCTTCTAGAGCATCCCAGGACAGATCTAAAAGCCCCCAGACCCTTCTAGAGCCCCCCAGGCCTCCTCTTAAGGCACCCCGTCCCTTCTAGAGCACCCCAGAGCCTTTCTAAAAGACCCAGACCTTTCTAGAGCACGCCAGGACCCGTCTAAAAGCCCCCAGACCATTCTAGAGCCCCCCCGGACCCTTCTAAAAGCCTCCAGACCATTCTAGAGGCCCCCTGAACCTATCTGAAAGCACCCAGACCCTTCTAGAGCCTACCAGGACCTTTCTACAAGCCCCCAGACCCTTCTAGAGCCACCAAGGACCCTTCTAAAAGCCCCCAGACTCTTCTAGAGGCCCCCAGGACCCTTCTAAAAGCCCCCAGACCCTTCTAGAGCCTCCCAGGACCATTCTACAAGCCCCCGGACCCTTCTAGAGCCCCCCAGGACCCTTCTACAAGCCCCCAGACCATTCTAGATCCACCCAGGACCCTTCTAAAAGCCCCCAGACCCTTCTAGAGGCCCCCAGGACTCGTCTAAAAGCCTCTAGACCCTTCTAGAGCCCCCCAGGACCTTTCTAAAAGCACCCAGACCCTTCTAGAGGCTCCCCGGTCCCTTATAAATGCACCCCGACCATTCTAGAGTCTCCCAGGACCCTTCTAAAAGCCACCAGACCCTTCTAGAGACCCCCAGGACCCGTCTAAAAGACCCCAGACCCTTCTAGACACTCCCCGGATCCTTCTAAACGCCCCCAGACCCTTCTAGAGCCCCCTAGGATCCTTCAAAAAGCACCCAGACCCTTCTAGACCGTCCCCGGATCATTCTAAAAGCCCCCAGACCCTTCTAGAGCCCCCCAGGACCCTTCTAAAAGCCCCCTGACCCTTCTAGAGCCCCCTATGACCCATCTAAAAGCCCCCAGACCCTTCTAGAGGTCCCCAGGACCCTTCTAAAAGCCCCCAGACCCTTCTAGACCCTCCCCGGATCCTTCTAAAAAACCCCAGACCATTCTAGAGCCTCCCAGGACCATTCTAAAGCCCTCAGACCCTTCTAGAGGACCCCAGGACCCTTCTAAAAGCCCCCAGACTCTTCTAGATCCCCCCCGGACCCTTCTAAAAGCCTACAGACCCTTCTAGAGCCCCCCAGGACCCTTCTAAAAGCCCCCAGACCAATCTAGAGGTCCCCAGGGCCCTCTTAAGGCACCCCGTCCATTCTAGAGCACCCCAGGACCCTTCTAAAAGCCCCCAGACCCTTCTAGACCCCCCCAGGACCCTTTTGAAAGGCCGCAGACACTTCTAGACACTCCCCGGATCCTACTAAAAGAACCCAGACATTTCTAGAGACAGCCAGGAGCATTCTAAAAGCACCCAGACCCTTCTAGAGCATCCCAGGACAGATCTAAAAGCCCCCAGACCCTTCTAGAGCCCCCCAGGCCTCCTCTTAAGGCACCCCGTCCCTTCTAGAGCACCCCAGAGCCTTTCTAAAAGACCCAGACCTTTCTAGAGCACGCCAGGACCCGTCTAAAAGCCCCCAGACCATTCTAGAGCCCCCCCGGACCCTTCTAAAAGCCTCCAGACCATTCTAGAGGCCCCCTGAACCTATCTGAAAGCACCCAGACCCTTCTAGAGCCTACCAGGACCTTTCTACAAGCCCCCAGACCCTTCTAGAGCCACCAAGGACCCTTCTAAAAGCCCCCAGACTCTTCTAGAGGCCCCCAGGACCCTTCTAAAAGCCCCCAGACCCTTCTAGAGCCTCCCAGGACCATTCTACAAGCCCCCGGACCCTTCTAGAGCCCCCCAGGACCCTTCTACAAGCCCCCAGACCATTCTAGATCCACCCAGGACCCTTCTAAAAGCCCCCAGACCCTTCTAGAGGCCCCCAGGACTCGTCTAAAAGCCTCTAGACCCTTCTAGAGCCCCCCAGGACCTTTCTAAAAGCACCCAGACCCTTCTAGAGGCTCCCCGGTCCCTTATAAATGCACCCCGACCATTCTAGAGTCTCCCAGGACCCTTCTAAAAGCCACCAGACCCTTCTAGAGACCCCCAGGACCCGTCTAAAAGACCCCAGACCCTTCTAGACACTCCCCGGATCCTTCTAAACGCCCCCAGACCCTTCTAGAGCCCCCTAGGATCCTTCAAAAAGCACCCAGACCCTTCTAGACCGTCCCCGGATCATTCTAAAAGCCCCCAGACCCTTCTAGAGCCCCCCAGGACCCTTCTAAAAGCCCCCTGACCCTTCTAGAGCCCCCTATGACCCATCTAAAAGCCCCCAGACCCTTCTAGAGGTCCCCAGGACCCTTCTAAAAGCCCCCAGACCCTTCTAGACCCTCCCCGGATCCTTCTAAAAAACCCCAGACCATTCTAGAGCCTCCCAGGACCATTCTAAAGCCCTCAGACCCTTCTAGAGGACCCCAGGACCCTTCTAAAAGCCCCCAGACTCTTCTAGATCCCCCCCGGACCCTTCTAAAAGCCTACAGACCCTTCTAGAGCCCCCCAGGACCCTTCTAAAAGCCCCCAGACCAATCTAGAGGTCCCCAGGGCCCTCTTAAGGCACCCCGTCCATTCTAGAGCACCCCAGGACCCTTCTAAAAGTCCCCAGACCCTTTTAGAGCACCCCAGGACCCTTCTAAAAGCCCCAAGACCCTTCTAGAGCCCCCCAGGACCCTTCTAAAAGCACCCAGACCCTTATAGAGGCCCCCAGGACCCTTCTGAAAGCCCCAAGAACCTTCTAGAGCATCCCAGGACCCTTCTAAAAGAACCCAGACCCTTCTAGAGCTCCCCAGGACTCTTCTAAAAGCCCCCAGACCATTCTAGAGACCCCCATGACCCTTCTGAAAGCCTCCAGAACCTTCTAGATCCACCCAGGACCCTTCTAAAATCCACCAGACCCTTCTAGAGCCCCCCAGGACCATTCTAAAAGCACCCAGACCCTTCTAGAGACACCCAGGACCCTTCTAAAAGCAACCAGAACCTTCTAGAGCCACCCAGGACCATTCTAAATGCCCCCAAACCCTTCTAGAGCCTCCCAGGACCCTTCTAAAAGCACCCAGACCCTTCTAGAGAGCCCCAGGACCATTCTAAAGGCCCCCAGACTCTTCTAGACCCTCCCCGGATCATTCTAAAAGCCCCCAGACCCTTCTAGAGACCCCCAGGACCCTTATAAAGGCCCCCAGACCCTTCTAGACCCTCCCCGGATCATTCTAAAAGCCCCCAGACCCTTCTAGAACCTCGCAGGACCCCTCTAAAAGCCCCCAGACCCTTCTAGAGCCTCGCAGGACCCCTCTAAAAGCCTCCAGACCCTTCTAGAGGCCCCCAGGACAATTCTAAAAGTCCCCAGACCCTTCTAGAGCCTTCCAGGACCCTTCTAAAAGCCCCCAGACCCTTCTAGAGCACCCCCGGACCCCTCTGATATATTCCACACCATTCTAGAGGCCACCAGGATACTTTCAAAAGCCCCCAGACCCTTCTAGAGAACCCCAGGACCCTTCTAAAAGCCCCCAGACCATTCTAGAGCCTACCAGGGCCCTTCTAAAAGCCCCGAGACCCTTCTAGGAGAGACGGGGGTCCTTAAGAGGGGCCTTGGGGTCCTCTAGAAGGGTCTGGGGGCTTATAGAAGTGTCCTGGCGGGCTCTCGAAGGGTCTGGGTTCTTTGAGAAGGGTCTTTGGGTGGCTCTAGAAGGGTCTGGGGTCTTTTGGAAGGGTCCTGGGTGCCTCAAGAAGGGTCTGGGGGCTTTTATAGGGTCCTGGGGGGCTCTAGAAGGGTCTGGGTGCTTTTAGAAGGGTCCTGGGGAGCTCTAGAAGGGTCTGGGGTCTTTTAGAAGGGTCCCGGGAGGCTCTAGAAGGGTCTGGGGGCTTTTAGAATTGTCATGCGGGTCTCTAGAAGGGTCTGGGGACTGTTAGAAGGGTCCTTGGGGGCATCTAGAAGGGTCTGGGGGATATTAGAAGGGTCCTGGAGAGCTCTAGAAGGGTCTTGGGGCTTTTAGAAGGGTCCTGGGAGGCTCTAGAAGGGTCTGGGGGCTTTTAGATGGGTCCTGCGGGTCTCTAGAAGGGTCTGGGTGCTTTTAGAAGTGTCCTGGGGGGCTCTAGAAGGGTCGGGGGGATTTTAGAAGGGTCCTGGGTAGCTCTAGAAGGGTGTGGGGGCTTTTAGAAGGGTCCTGGGGGGCTGTAGAAGGGTCTGGAGTCTTTTAGAAGGGTCCTGGGGGGCTCTAGAAGGGTCTGGGGGCATTCAGAAGGGTCCTGGGGGCCTCTAGAAGGGTCTGGAAGCTTTTAGAAGGGCCCTGGGGGGCTCTAGAAGGGTCTGAGTGCTTTTAGAAGGGTCCTGGTGGGCTCTAGAAGGGTCTGGGGGTTTTCAGAAGGGTCCTGGGGGGCTCTAGAAGGGTCTGGGGGCTTATATAAGGGTCCTGGGCGCATCTAGAAGGGTCTGGAGTCTTTTAGAATGGTCCTGTGAGGATCCAGATGGGTCTGGGTGCTTTTAGAAGGATCCGGAGAGGGTCTAGAAGGGTCTGGGTGCTTTTAGAAGGGTCCTGGGGGGCTCTACAAATGTCTGGAGGCTTTTAGAAGGGTCCAGGGGGCCTCTAGAAGGGTCTGGGGGCTTTTAGAAGAGTCCTGGGGTCCTCTAGAAGGGTCTGGCGGCTTTTAGAAGAGTCCTGGGGCCTCTAGAAGGGTCTGGGGGCTTTTAGAAGGGTCCTGGGGGGCTCTAGAAGGGTCTGGAGGCTTTTAGAAGGTTCCGGTGTGGCTCTAGAATGGTGTGGGGTCTTTTAGAAGGGTCCTGGGGGCATCTAGAAGGCTCTGGGGGCTTTTATAAGGGTCCTGGGGGGCTCTAGAAGGGTCTGGGTGCATTTAGAAGGATCCGGGGAGGGTCTAGAAGGGTCTGGAGGCTTTTAGAAGGGTCCTTTGGGGCTCTAGAAGGGTCTGGGGGATATTAGAAGGGTCCTGGGATGGTCTAACAAGGGTCTGGGTTGTTTTAGAAGGGTCCTGCGGGTCTCTAGAAGGGTCTGGGGGCTTTTAGAAGGGTCCTTGGGGTCTCTAGAAGGGTCTGGGGACCATTAGAGGGGCCCTAGGGGCCTCTAGAAGGGTCTGGGGGCTTTTAGAAGGGTCTTGGTAGGCTGTAGAAGGGTCTGGGTGCATTTAGAAGGGTCCTGCGGTTCTCTAGAAGGGTCTGGGGGCTTTTAGAATGGTCCTTGGGGCCTCTAGAAGGGTGTGGGGACCACTAGAGGGGCCCTGGGTGCCTCTAGAAAGGTCTGGGGTATTTTAGAATGGTCCTGGGGAGATCTAGAAGGGTCTGGGGGCTTTTAGAAGTGTCCTGGGAGACTCTAGAAGGGTCTGGGGGCATTTAGAAGGGTCCTGCGTGTCTCTAGAAGGGTCTGGGGGCTTTTAGAAGGGTCCTGTGGGGCTCTAGAAGGGTCTGGGTTCTTTTAGAAGGGTCCTGGGGGGCTCTAGAAGGGTGTGAGAGCTTTTAGAATGGTCCTGGGGGCATCTAGAAGTCTCTGGGTGCTTTTAGAAGGGTCCTGGGGGCCTCTAGAATTGTCTGAGGAGTTGTAGAAGGGTCCGGGGAGGCTCTAGAAGGGTCTGGGTGCTTTTAGAAGGATCCGGGGAGGGTCTAGAAGGGTCTGGGGCTTTTAGAAGGGTCCTGTGGAGCTCTAGAAGGGTCTGGGGTCTTTTAGACGGGTCCTGGGGTTGCTCTAGAAGGCTCTGGGGCCTTTTAGAAGAGTCCTGGGGAGCTCTAGAATGGTCTGGGGCTTTCAGAATGATCCTGGGGGTCGCTAGAAGTGTCTGGGTGTATTTGGAAGGGTCTTGGGGAGCTCTAGAAGGGTCTGGGGGCTTTCAGAAGGGTCTTGGGGGCATGTAGAAGGGTCTGGAGGCTTTTAGAAGGGTCCTGGAGCGCTCTAGAAGGGTCTGGGGGCATTCAGAACGGTCCTGGTGGCCTCTAGAAGGGACTGGAGGCTTTTAGAAGGGTCCTGGGGGGCTCTAGATGGGTCTGGGGGCATTTAGAAGGGTCCTGGGGGGATCTAGAAGGGTCTGGGGGCTTTTAGAAGGATACGTGGAATTTCTAGAAGGGTCTGGGGGCTTTTAGAAGGGTCCTGGGTTGCTCTAGAAGGGTCTGGAGGCTTTTAGAAGGGTCCTGCGGGTCTCTAGAAGGATCTGGAGGCTTTTAGAAGGGTCCTGGGAGGCTCTGGAAGGGTCTGATGGATTTTAGAAGGGTCCTGGCAGGTTCTAGAAGGGTCTGGGTGCTTTTAGAAGGATCCGGGGAGGGTCTAGAACGGTCTGGGTGGTTTTAGAAGGGTCCTGGGGGGTTCTAGAAGGGTCTGGGGGATTTTAGAAGGATCCTGGGGGGCTCTAGAAGGGTCTGAGGGATTTTAGAAGGGTCCTGGGGAGCTCTAGAAGGGTCTGGGTGCTTTTAGAGGGGCCCTGGACTTCTCTAGAAGGTTCTGGGAGCTTTTAGAAGAGTCCTGGGGGGCTCTAGAATGGTCTGGGGTCTTTTAGAAGGGTCCTGGGCGCATCTAGATGGGTCTGGGGGCTTTCAGAAGGGTCCTGGGAGGCTTTAGAAGGGTCTGATGGCTTTTAGAAGGGTCCTGGGGGGCTCTAGATGGGTCTGGGGGCATTTCGAAGTGTCCTGGGGGGCTCTAGAAGGGTCTGGGGGATTTTAAAAGGATCCTGGGGGCCTCTAGAAAGGTCTGGGGGCATTTAGAAGGGTCCTGCGGGTCTCTAGAAGGGTCTGGGGGCTTTTAGAAGGGTCCTTGGGGCTCTAGAAGGGTCTGGGGATCATTAGAGGGGCCCTAGGGGCCTCTAGAAGGGTCTGGCGGCTTTTAGAATGGTCCTTGGGGGCTCTAGAAGGGTCTGGGGACCACTAGAGGGGCCCTGGTGGCCTCTAGAAGGGTCTGGGGTATTTTAGAAGGGTCCTGGGGAGCTCTAGAAGGGTCTGGGGGCATTTAGATGGGTCCTGCGGGTCTCTAGAAGGGTCTGGGAGCTTTTGGAAGGGTCCTGGGGGGCTCTAGAAGGGTCTGGCGGCTTTTAGAAGGGTCCTGGGGAGCTCTAGATGGGTCTGGGGGCTTTTAGAATGGTCCTGGGTGCATCTAGAAATCTCTGGGGGCTTTTATAAGGGTCCTTGGGGGCTCAAGAAGGGTCTGAGGGATTTTAGAAGGGTCCTGGGAGGCTCTAGAAGGGTCTGGGTGCTTTTAGAAGGATCCGGGGAGGGTCTAGAAGGGTCTGGGGACTTTTAGAAGGGTCCTGGGGGGCTCTATAAGGGTCTGGGGGCTATTAGAAGGATACAGGGATGGTCTACAAGGGTCTGGGTTCTTTTAGAAGGGTCCTGCGGGTCTCTAGAAGGTTCTGGGGGCTTTTAGAAGGGTCCTTGGGGGCTCTAGAAGGGTCTGGGGACAATTAGAGGGGCCCTAGGGGCCTCTAGAAGGGTCTGGGGGATTTTAGAAGGGTTCTGGGGAGCTCTTGAAGGGTCTTGGGGCTTTTAGAATGGTCCTTGGGGGCTCTAGAAGGGTCTGGGGACCACTAGAGGGGCCCTGGGGACCTCTAGAAGGGTCTGGGGTATTTTAGAAGGGTCATGGGGAGCTCTAGAAGGGTCTGGGGGCTTTTAGAAGGGTCCTGGGAGACTCTAGAAGGGTCTGGGTGCATTTAGAAGGGTCCTGCGGGTCTCTAGAAGCGTCTGGGGGCTTTTAGAAGGGTCCTGAGGGGTTCTAGAAGGGTCTGGCGGCTTTTAGAAGGGTCCTGGTGGGCTCTAGAAGGGTATGAGGGCTTTTAGAATGGTCCTGGGTGCATCTAGAAGTCTCTGGGTGCTTTTAGGAGGGTCCTGGGTGCCTCTAGAATTGTCTGCGGCCTTTTAGAAGGGTCCTGGGAGGCTCTAGTTTGGTCTGGGTGCTTTTAGAAGGATCCGGGGAGGGTCTAGAAGGGTCTGGGGCTTTTAGAATGGTCCTGTGGAGCTCTAGAAGGGTCTGGGGTCTTTTAGACGGGTCCTGGGGGGCTCTAGAAAGGTCTGGGGCTTTTTAGAAGAGTCCTGGGGAGCTCTAGAAGGGTCTGGGGCTTTCAGAAGGGTCCTGGGGGCATGTAGAAGGGTCTGGAGGCTTTTAGAATGGTCCTGATGGGCTCTAGAATGGTCTGGGGGCATTCAGAACGGTCCTGGTGGCCTCTAGAAGGTACTGGATGTTTTTAGAAGAGTCCTGGGGGGCTCTAGATTGGTCTGGGGGCATTTAGAAGGGTCCTGGGGGGCTCTAGAAGGGTCTGGATGCTTTTAGAAGGATACGTGGAATCTCCAGAAGGGTCTGGGGGCTTTTAGAAGGGTCCTGGGGGGCTCTAGAAGGGTCTGGGGGCTTTTTGAAGGGTCCTGGGTGGCTCTAGAAGGGTGTGGGGGTTTTAGAAGGATCCGGGGAGGGTCTAGAACGGTCTGGGGGGTTTTAGAAGGGTCCTGGGGGGTTCTAGAAGGGTCTGGGGGATTTTAGAAGGGTCCTGGTGGTCTCTAGAAGGGTCTGAGGGATTTTAGAAGGGTCCTGGGGAGCTCTAGAAGGGTCTGAGTGCTTTTATAGGGGCCCTGGGCTTCTCTAGAAGGGTCTGGGGGCTTTTAGAGGAGTTATGGGGGGCTCTAGATGGGTCTGGGGGCTTTCAGAAGGGTCCTGCGGGCCTCTAGAAAAGTCTGGAGGCTTTTAGAAGGTCCTGGGGGGCTCTAGAAGGGTCTGGGGGCATTTAGAAGGGTCCTGGGGGTCTCTAGAAGGGTCTGGGTGATTTTAGAAGGATCCTGGGGGCCTCTAGAAAAGTCTGGGGGCATTTAGAAGGGTCCTGGGGTGCTCTAGAAGGGTCTGGGGGCTTTCAGAAGGGTCCTGAGGGGCTCTAGATGGGTCTGGGGGGCTATTAGAAGGGTTCTTGGGGCCTCTAGAAGGGTCTGGGGTCTTTTAGAAGGGTCCTGGGAGGATCCAGATGGGTCTGGGTACTTTTAGAAGGATCCGGGGAGGTTCTAGAAGGGTCTGGGGGCGTTTAGAAGGGTCCTGGGAGGCTCTACAAATGTCTGGAGGGTTTTAGAATGGTCCTGGGGGCATCTAGAAGCGTCTATGGGCTTTTAGAATGATCCGGGGAGGCTCTAGAAGGGTCTGGCGGCTTTTAGAAGGGTCCTGGGGGCCTCTAGAAGTGTCTGAGGGATTTTAAAAGGGTCCTGGGAGGCTCTAGAAGGGTCTGGTTGCTTTTAGAAGGATTCTGGCAGGGTCTAGAAGGGTCTGGGGGCTTTTAGAAGGGTCCTGTGGGGCTCTGGAAGGGTCTGGGTGCTTTTAGAAGGGTACTGGGGGCCTCTAGAAGGGTCTGGGGTCTTTTAGAAGGGTCCTGGGTCATCTAGAATGGTCTGGGGGCTTTTAGAAAGGTCCTGGGAGGATCCATATGGGTCTGGGTGGTTTTAGAAGGATCCGGGGATGGTCTAGAAGGGTCTGGGTGCTTTTAGAAGGGTCCTGGGGGGCTCTACAAATGTCTGGAGGATTTTAGAAGGATCCGGGGAGCCTCTAGAAGTGTCTGGCGGATTTTAGAAGGGTCCTTGGGAGCTCTAGAAGGGTCTGGGTGCTTTCAGAAGGGTCCTGGGGGCCTCTAGAAGGGTCTGGGTGCTTTCAGAAAGGTCCTGGGTGGCTCCAGAAGGGTCTGGGGGCTTTTAGAAGGGTCCTGTGGGGCTGTAGAAGGGTCTGGGGGCTTTTAGATTGGTCCTGGGGGGCTCTAGAATGGTCCGGGGTCTTTTAGAAGGGTCCTGGGGGGCTCTAGAAGGGTCTGGGGGCTATTAGAAGGATCCGGGGAGGGTCTAGAAGGCTCTGGGGGCATTTAGAAGGGTCCTTGGTGGCTCTAGAATGGTCTGGGGACCATTAGAGGAGCCCTGGGGTCCTCTAGAAGGGTCTGGGGGATTTTAGAAGGGTCCTGAGGAGCTCTAGAAGGGTCTGGGGGCTTTTACAAGGGTCCTGGGGGAATCTAGAAGGGTGTGGGGGCTTTTAGAAGGGTCCTGCGTGTCTCTAGAATGGTCTGGGGGCTTTTAGAAGGGCCCTGGAGGACTCTAGAAGGCTCTGGGGTCTTTGAGAAGGGTCCTAGGGGGCTCTAGAAGCGTCTGGGTGTTTTTACAAGGGTCCTGGGGAGCTCTAGAAGGGTCTGAGTGCTTTTATAGGGGCCCTGGGCTTCTCTAGAAGGGTCTGGGGGCTTTTAGAGGAGTTATCGGGGGCTCTAGATGGGTCTGGGGGCTTTCAGAAGGGTCCTGCGGGCCTCTAGAAAAGTCTGGAGGCTTTTAGAAGGTCCTGGGGGGCTCTAGAAGGGTCTGGGGGCATTTAGAAGGGTCCTGGGGGTCTCTAGAAGGGTCTGGGTGATTTTAGAAGGATCCTGGGGGCCTCTAGAAAAGTCTGGGGGCATTTAGAAGGGTCCTGGGGTGCTCTAGAAGGGTCTGGGGGCTTTCAGAAGGGTCCTGAGGGGCTCTAGAAGGGTCTGGGGGGCTATTAGAAGGGTTCTTGGGGCCTCTAGAAGGGTCTGGGGTCTTTTAGAAGGGTCCTGGGAGGATCCAGATGGGTCTGGGTACTTTTAGAAGGATCCGGGGAGGTTCTAGAAGGGTCTGGGGGCGTTTAGAAGGGTCCTGGGAGGCTCTACAAATGTCTGGAGGGTTTTAGAATGGTCCTGGGGGCATCTAGAAGCGTCTATGGGCTTTTAGAATGATCCGGGGAGGCTCTAGAAGGGTCTGGCGGCTTTTAGAAGGGTCCTGGGGGCCTCTAGAAGTGTCTGAGGGATTTTAAAAGGGTCCTGGGAGGCTCTAGAAGGGTCTGGTTGCTTTTAGAAGGATTCTGGCAGGGTCTAGAAGGGTCTGGGGGCTTTTAGAAGGGTCCTGTGGGGCTCTGGAAGGGTCTGGGTGCTTTTAGAAGGGTACTGGGGGCCTCTAGAAGGGTCTGGGGTCTTTTAGAAGGGTCCTGGGTCATCTAGAATGGTCTGGGGGCTTTTAGAAAGGTCCTGGTAGGATCCATATGGGTCTGGGTGGTTTTAGAAGGATCCGGGGATGGTCTAGAAGGGTCTGGGTGCTTTTAGAAGGGTCCTGGGGGGCTCTACAAATGTCTGGAGGATTTTAGAAGGATCCGGGGAGCCTCTAGAAGTGTCTGGCGGATTTTAGAAGGGTCCTTGGGAGCTCTAGAAGGGTCTGGGTGCTTTCAGAAGGGTCCTGGGGGCCTCTAGAAGGGTCTGGGTGCTTTCAGAAAGGTCCTGGGTGGCTCCAGAAGGGTCTGGGGGCTTTTAGAAGGGTCCTGTGGGGCTGTAGAAGGGTCTGGGGGCTTTTAGATTGGTCCTGGGGGGCTCTAGAATGGTCCGGGGTCTTTTAGAAGGGTCCTGGGGGGCTCTAGAAGGGTCTGGGGGCTATTAGAAGGATCCGGGGAGGGTCTAGAAGGCTCTGGGGGCATTTAGAAGGGTCCTTGGTGGCTCTAGAATGGTCTGGGGACCATTAGAGGAGCCCTGGGGTCCTCTAGAAGGGTCTGGGGGATTTTAGAAGGGTCCTGAGGAGCTCTAGAAGGGTCTGGGGGCTTTTACAAGGGTCCTGGGGGAATCTAGAAGGGTGTGGGGGCTTTTAGAAGGGTCCTGCGTGTCTCTAGAATGGTCTGGGGGCTTTTAGAAGGGCCCTGGAGGACTCTAGAAGGCTCTGGGGTCTTTGAGAAGGGTCCTAGGGGGCTCTAGAAGCGTCTGGGTGTTTTTACAAGGGTCCTGGGGTGCTCTAGAAGGGTCTGGGAGCTTTTAGAAGGGTCCTGGGAGACGCCAGAAGGGTCTGAGGGCTTTTAGAAGGGTCCTGTAGGGTCTCTAGAAGGGTCTGGGGGCTCTTAGAAGGGTCCTGCGAGGCTCTAGAAGGGTCTGGGGGCTTTTAGAATGGTCCTGGGGGGCTCTAGAAGGGTCTGGGTGCTTTTAGAAGGGTCCTGGGAGGCTCTAGAAGTGTCTGGGTGCTTTTATAATGGTCCTGGGAGGCTCTAGAAGGGTCTGGGGTCTTTTTGAAGGGTCCAGGGGGCCTCTAGAAAGGTCTGGGGGCTTTTAGAAGGGTCCTGGGGGCCTCTAGAAGGGTCTAGGTGCTTTTAGAAGGGTCCTGGGTGGCTCTAGAAGGGTCTGGGGGTTTTTAGAATGGTCCTGTGGGGCAGTAGAAGGGTCTGGGGGCTTTAGATGGGTCCTGGGGGGCTCTGGAAGGGTCCGGGGGCTTTCAGAAGGGTCCGTGGAGGCTCTAGAAGGGTCTGGGGGCTTTTAGAAGGGTCCTGGGGTGCTCTAGAAGGGTCTGGGGCTATTAGAAGGATCCTGGGAGGGTCTAGAATGGTCTGGGGGCTTTTAGAAGGGTCCTTGGGGGCTATAGAAGGGTCTGGGGACCATTAGAGGGGCACTGGGGTCCTCTAGAAGGGTCTGGGTGCTTTCAGAAGGGTCCTGGGGGCCTCTAGAAGGGTCTGGTTGCTTTCAGAAAGGTCCTGGGTGGCTCCAGAAGGGTCTGGGGGCTTTTAGAAGGGTCCTGTGGGGCTGTAGAAGGGTCTGGGGGCTTTTAGATTGGTCCTGGGGGGCTCTAGAATGGTCCGGGGTCTTTTAGAAGGGTCCTGGGGGGCTCTAGAAGGGTCTGGGGGCTATTAGAAGGATCCGGGGAGGGTCTAGAAGGCTCTGGGGGCATTTAGAAGGGTCCTTGGTGGCTCTAGAATGGTCTGGGGACCATTAGAGGAGCCCTGGGGTCCTCTAGAAGGGTCTGGGGGATTTTAGAAGGGTCCTGAGGAGCTCTAGAAGGGTCTGGGGGCTTTTACAAGGGTCCTGGGGGAATCTAGAAGGGTGTGGGGGCTTTTAGAAGGGTCCTGCGTGTCTCTAGAATGGTCTGGGGGCTTTTAGAAGGGCCCTGGAGGACTCTAGAAGGCTCTGGGGTCTTTGAGAAGGGTCCTAGGGGGCTCTAGAAGCGTCTGGGTGTTTTTACAAGGGTCCTGGGGTGCTCTAGAAGGGTCTGGGAGCTTTTAGAAGGGTCCTGGGAGACGCCAGAAGGGTCTGAGGGCTTTTAGAAGGGTCCTGTAGGGTCTCTAGAAGGGTCTGGGGGCTCTTAGAAGGGTCCTGCGAGGCTCTAGAAGGGTCTGGGGGCTTTTAGAATGGTCCTGGGGGGCTCTAGAAGGGTCTGGGTGCTTTTAGAAGGGTCCTGGGAGGCTCTAGAAGTGTCTGGGTGCTTTTATAATGGTCCTGGGAGGCTCTAGAAGGGTCTGGGGTCTTTTTGAAGGGTCCAGGGGGCCTCTAGAAAGGTCTGGGGGCTTTTAGAAGGGTCCTGGGGGCCTCTAGAAGGGTCTAGGTGCTTTTAGAAGGGTCCTGGGTGGCTCTAGAAGGGTCTGGGGGTTTTTAGAATGGTCCTGTGGGGCAGTAGAAGGGTCTGGGGGCTTTAGATGGGTCCTGGGGGGCTCTGGAAGGGTCCGGGGGCTTTCAGAAGGGTCCGTGGAGGCTCTAGAAGGGTCTGGGGGCTTTTAGAAGGGTCCTGGGGTGCTCTAGAAGGGTCTGGGGCTATTAGAAGGATCCTGGGAGGGTCTAGAATGGTCTGGGGGCTTTTAGAAGGGTCCTTGGGATCTATAGAAGGGTCTGGGGACCATTAGAGGGGCACTGGGGTCCTCTAGAAGGGTCTGGGAGATTTTAGAAGGGTCCTGGTGAGCTCTAGAATTGTCTGGGGGCTTTTAGAAGGGTCCTGGGAGGCTCTAGAAGGGTCTGGGGTCTTTTAGAAGGGTCCTGCGTGTCTCTAGAAGGGTCTGGAGGCTTTTAGAAGAGTCCTGGGCGGCTCTATAAGGGTCTGGGGCCTTTTAGAAGGGTCCTGGGGTGCTCTAGAAGGGTGTGAGGGCTTTTAGAAGGGTCCTGGGGGCATCTAGAAGGTTCTGGGGGCTTTTAGAAGGGTCCTGGGGGCCTCTAGAGATGTCTGAGGGATGTTAGAAGGGACCTGGGAGGCTCTAGAAGGGTCTGGGTGCTTTTAGAATGATTCGGGGAGGTTCTAGAAGGGTCTGGTGGCTTTTAGAAGGGTCCTGTGTGGCTCTAGAAGGGTCTGGGTGCTTTTAGAAGGGTCCTGGGGGGATCTAGAAGGGTCTGGGGGCTTTTAGAAGGGTCCTGGGGAGCTCTAGAAGGGTCTGGGTGCTTTTAGAAGGGTCCTGGGAGGCGCTAGAAGTGTCTGGGTGTATTTAGAAGGTTCCTGGGGAGCTCTAGAAGGGTTTGGTTGCTTTCAGAAGGGTCCTGGTGGCCTCTAGAAGGGTCTGGAGGCTTTTAGAAGAGTCCTGGGGTGCTCTAGATGGGTCTGGGAGCTTTTAGAAGGATCCGGGGATGGTCTAGAAGGGTCTGGGGGCTTTTAGAAGGGTCCTGGGGGGCTCTAAAAATGTCTGGAGTATTTTAGAAGGATCCGGGGATGGTCTAGAAAGGTCTGGGAGCTTTTAGAAGGGTCCTGGCGGGCTCTACAAATGTCTGGAGGATTTTAGAAGGATCCGGGGAGGCTCTAGGAGGGTCTGGCGGCTTTTAGAAGGGTCCTGCGGGGCTCTAGAAGGGTCTGGGTGCTTTCTGAAGGGTACTGGGGGCCTCTAGAAGGGTCTGGGTGCTTTTAGAAGGGTCCTGGGTGCCTCTAGAAGGGTCTGGGGGCTTTTAGAATGGTCCTTGGTTGCTCTAGAAGGGTCTGGGGACCATTAGAGGAGCCCTGGGGGACTCTAGAAGGGTATGAGGGATTTTAGAAGGGTCCTGGGGAGCTTTAGAAAGGTCTGGGGGCTTTTAGAAGGGTCCTGGTGTCCTCTAGAAATGTCTGGGCGCTTTTAGACGGGTCCTGCGGGTCTCTAGAAGGGTCTGGGTTCTTTTAGAAGCGTCCTGGGGGGCTCTATAAGGGTCTGGGAGCTTTTAGAAGGGTCCTGAGGGGATCTAGAAGGGTCTGGGGGCTCTTAGAAGGGTCCTGGGGGGCTCTAGAAGGGTGTTAGGTCTTTTAGAAGGGTCCTGGGTCATCTAGAATGCTCTGGGGGCTTTTATAAGGGTCCTGGGGGCCTCTAGAAGTGTCTGCGTGATATTAGAAGGGACCTGGGAGGCTCTAGAAGGGTCTGGGGGCTTTAAGAAGGATTCGGGGAGGGTCTAGAAGCGTCTGGGTGCTTTTAGAAGGGTCCTGGGGGTCTCTAGAATGGTCTGGGGACTTTTAAAAGGGTCCTGGGAGGCTCTACAAAGGTCTGGAGGATTTTAGAAGGATCCGGGGAGGATCTAGAAGGGTCTGGCGGCTTTTAGAAGGGTCCTGGTGGCCTCTAGAATGGTCTGGGGTCTTTTAGAAAGATACGGGGATTATCTAGAATGGTCTGGGAGCTGTTAGAAGGGTCCTGGGGGGTTCTAGAATGGTCTGGAGGCTTTTAGAAGGGTCCTGGGTGGCTCTAGAAGGGTGTGGGGGCTTTTAGAAGGGTCCTGTGGGCATCTAGAAGGCTCTGGGTGCTTTTATAAGGGTCCTGGGGGGCTCTAGAAAGGTCTGAGGGATTTTAGAAGGGTCCTGGGAGGCTCTAGAAGGGTCTGGGTGCTTTTAGAAGGATCCGGGTAGGGCCTAGAAGGGTCTGGGTGCTTTTAGAAGGGTCCTGGGGGGCTCTAGAAGAGTCTGGGGGATTTTAGAAGGGTCCTGGTAGGCTCTAGAAGGGTCTGGGTGCTTTTAGAGTGGACCTGGGATTCTCTAGAAGGGTCTGGGGGCTTTAAGAAGAGTCCTAGGGGGCTCTAGAATGGTCTGGGTACTTTTAGAAGGGTCCTGGGAGGCTCTAGAAGGGTCTGGGGGCTTTTAGAAGGGTCCTGCGGGGCCTCTAGAAGGTTCTGGGGTCTTTTAGAAGGGTCCTGGGGGGCTCTAAAGGGTGTGAGGGCTTTTAGAAGGGTCCTGGGGGCATCTAGAAGGCTCTGGGGGCTTTTAGAAGGGTCCTGGGGTCCTCTAGAAGTGTCTGCGGCCTTTTAGAAGGGTCCTGGGAGGTTCTAGAATGGTCTGGGCGCTTTTAGAAGGATTCGGGGTGGGTCTAGAATGGTCTGGGGGCTGTTAGAAGTGTCCTGGGGGGCTCTAGAAGGGTCTGGGTGCTTTTAGAAGGGTCCTGGGGGGTCTAGAAGTTTCTGGGGACTTTTAGAAGGGTCCTGGGGAGCGCTAGAAGGGTCTGGGGGCTTTTAGAAGGGTCCTGGGTGGCGCTAGAAGTGTCTGGGTGCATTTAGAAGGGTCCTGGGTTGCTCTAGAAGGGTCTGGGCGCTTTCAGAAGGGTCCTGAGGGCCTCTGGAATGGTCTGGGGTCTTTTAGAAGAGTCCTGGGGGGCTCTAGAAGGGTCTGGGGGCATTCAGAATGGTCCTGGGGGCCTCTAGAAGGGACTGGAGGCTTTTAGAGGAGTCCTGGGGTGCTCTAGATGGGTCTGGGGGCATTTAGAAGCGTCCTGGGGGGCTCTGGAAGGGTCTGGGGGAGTTTAGAATGGTCCTGGGGAGCTCTAGAAAGGTCTGGGTGCTTTTAGAAGGGTCCTGGTAGACTCTGGAAGGGTCTGAGTGCTATTAGAAGGGTCCTGCGGGTCTCTAGAAGGGTCTGGGGGCTTTTAGAAGGTTCCTGGGGGGCTCTAGAAGGGTGTGAGGTCTTTTAGAATTGTCCTGGGGGCATCTTGAAGGCTCTGGGGTATTTTAGAAGGGTCCTGGGGGCCTCTAGAAGTGTCTGAGGGATTTTAAAAGGGTCCTGGGAGGCTCTAGAATGGTCTGGTTGCTTTTAGAAGTGTCCGTGGAGGCTCTAGAAGGGTCTGGGGCCTTTTAGAAGTGTCCTGGGGGGCTCTAGAAGGGTCTGGGTGCTATTAGAAGGATCCGGGGAGGGTCTAGAAGGCTCTGGGGGCTTTTAGAAGGGTCCTTGGGGGCTCTAGAAGGGTCTGGGGACCATTAGAGGAGCCCTGGCGGCCTCTAGAAGGGTCTGGGGGATTTTAGAAGGGTCCTAGGGAGCTCTAGAAGGGTCTGGGTTCTTTTAGAAGGGTCCTGGGGGAATATAGAAGGGTCTGGGGGCTTTTAGAAGGGTCCTGCGGGTCTCTAGAAGGGTCTGGGTGCTTTTAGAAGGGTCCTGGAGGAATCTAGAAGGGTCTGGGGTCTTTGAGAAGGGTCCTAGGGGGCTCTAGAAGGGTCTGGGTGCTTTTAGAAGTGTCCTGGGGGGCTCTAGAAGGGTCTGGGGGCTTTTAGAAGGGTCCTGGGAGACTCTGGAAAGGTCT
This sequence comes from Clamator glandarius, assembly GCA_033459285.1. Classification (NCBI taxonomy): domain Eukaryota; kingdom Metazoa; phylum Chordata; class Aves; order Cuculiformes; family Cuculidae; genus Clamator; species Clamator glandarius. The sequence continues at coordinate 8,467 of JAUNZM010002697.1, read as the reverse complement.
GAGGGCTTCTAGAAGGGTCCTGTAGGGTCTCTAGAAGGGTATGGGTGCTTTTAGAAGGGTCCTGTGGGGCTCTAGAAGGGTCTGGAGGCATTTAGAAAGGTCCTTGGGGGCTCTAGAAGGGTCTGGGTGCTTTTAGAAGGGTCCTGGGAGGATCTAGAAGGGTCTGGTTGCTTTTAGAATGGCCCTGGGAGGCTCTAGAAGGGTCTGGGGGCTTTTAGAAGGGTCCTGGGGGTTTCTAGAAGGGTCTGGGGGCTTTTAGAAGGGTCCTGGGAGAATCTAGAAGGGTCTGGGGGCTTTTAGAAGGGTCCTGCGGGTCTCTAGAAGGCTCTGGGGCCTTTTAGAAGGGTCCTTGGGGGCTCTAGAAGGGTCTGGGGACCATTAGAGAAGCCCTGGTGGCATCTAGAAGGGTCTGGGGGATTTTAGAAGGGTCCTGGGGAGGCTCTAGAAGGGTCTGGGGGCTTTTAGAAGGGTCCTGGGAGAATCTAGAAGGGTCTGGGGGCTTTTAGAAGGGTCCTGCGGGTCTCTAGAAGGGTCTGGGGGCTTTTAGAAGGGTCCTGGGGGGATCTAGAATGGTCTGGGTGCTCTTAGAAGGGTCCTGGGGGGCTCTAGAAGGGTCTGGGGGCATTCAGAAGGGTCCTGGGGGCCTCTAGAAGGGACTGGAGGCTTTTAGAAGAGTCCTGGGGTGCTCTAGATGGGTCTGGGGGCATTTAGAAGCGTCCTGGGGGGCTCTGGAAGGGTCTGGGGGAGTTTAGAATGGTCCTGGGGAGCTCTAGAAAGGTCTGGGTGCTTTTAGAAGGGTCCTGGTAGACTCTAGAAGGGTCTGAGTGCTATTAGAAGGGTCCTGCGGGTCTCTAGAAGGGTCTGGGGGCTTTTAGAAGGTTCCTGGGGGGCTCTAGAAGGGTGTGAGGTCTTTTAGAATTGTCCTGCGGGCATCTTGAAGGCTCTGGGGTATTTTAGAAGGGTCCTGGGGGCCTCTAGAAGTGTCTGAGGGATTTTAAAAGGGTCCTGGGAGGCTCTAGAATGGTCTGGTTGCTTTTAGAAGTGTCCGTGGAGGGTCTAGAAGGGTCTGGGGCCTTTTAGAACTGTCATGGGGGGCTCTAGAAGGGTCTGGGTGCTATTAGAAGGTTCCGGGGAGGGTCTAGAAGGCTCTGGGGGCTTTTAGAAGGGTCCTTGGGGGCTCTAGAAGGGTCTGGGGACCATTAGAGGAGCCCTGGCGGCCTCTAGAAGGGTCTGGGGGATTTTAGAAGGGTCCTGGGGAGCTCTAGAAGGGTCTGGGGTCTTTTAGAAGGGTCCTGGGGGAATATAGAAGGGTCTGGGGGCTTTTAGAAGGGTCCTGCGGGTCTCTAGAAGGGTCTGGGTGCTTTTAGAAGGGTCCTGGAGGAATCTAGAAGGGTCTGGGGTCTTTGAGAAGGGTCCTAGGGGGCTCTAGAAGGGTCTGGGTGCTTTTAGAAGTGTCCTGGGGGGCTCTAGAAGGGTCTGGGTGCTTTTAGAAGGGTCCTGGGAGACTCTGGAAAGGTCTGAGGGCTTCTAGAAGGGTCCTGTAGGGTCTCAAGAAGGGTATGGGTGCTTTTAGAAGGGTCCTGTGGGGCTCTAGAAGGGTCTGGAGGCATTTAGAAAGGTCCTTGGGGGCTCTAGAAGGGTCTGGGTGCTTTTAGAAGGGTCCTGGGAGGATCTAGAAGGGTCTGGTTGCTTTTAGAATGGCCCTGGGAGGCTCTAGAAGGGTCTGGGGGCTTTTTGAAGGGTCCAGGGGGCCTCTAGAAAGGTCTGGGTGCTTTTAGAAGGGTCCTGCGTGGCTCTAGAAGGGTCTGGGGTCTATTAGAAGGATCCGGGGAGGGTCTAGAAGGCTCTGGGGCCTTTTAGAAGGGTCCTTGGGGGCTCCAGAAGGGTCTGGGGACCATTAGAGAAGCCCTGGTGGCCTCTAGAAGGGTCTGGGGGATTTTAGAAGGGTCCTGGGGAGGCTCTAGAAGGGTCTGGGGGCTTTTAGAAGGGTCCTGGGAGAATCTAGAAGGGTCTGGGGGCTTTTAGAAGGGTCCTGCGGGTCTCTAGAAGGGTCTGGGGGCTTTTAGAAGGGTCCTGGGGGGATCTAGAATGGTCTGGGTGCTCTTAGAAGGGTCCTGGGGGCCTCTAGAAATGTCTGCAGGATATTAGAAGGGTCCTGGGAGGCTCTAGAAGGGTCTGGGGGCTTTTAGAAGGATCTTGGGGGCCTCTAGAAGGGTCTGGGGGCTTTTAGAAGGGTTCTGTGTGGCTCTAGAATGGTCTGAGGGCTTTTAGAAGCGTCCTGGCGGGCTCTAGAAGGGTGTGATTGCTTTTAGAAGGGTCCTGGGGGCATCTACAAGGCTCTGGGGGCTTTCAGAAGGGTCCTGGGGGCTTCTAGAAGGGTCTGAAGGATTTTAGAAGGGTCCTGGGAGGCTGTAGAAGGGTCTGGGTGCTTTTAGAATGATCCGGGGAGGGTGTAGAAGGGTCTGGGTTCTTTTAGAAGGGTCCTGGGGGGCTCTAGAAGGGTCTGGGTGCTTTCAGAAGGGTCCTGTGTGGCTGTAGAAGGGTCTGGGGGCTTTTAGATGGGTCCTGGCGGGCTCTAGAAGGGTCCGGGGGCTTTTAGAAGTGTCCGTAGAGGCTGTAGAAGGGTTCGGAGGTCTTGTAGAAGGGTCCTGGGGGGCTCTAGAAGGGTCTGGGTGCTATTAGAAGGATCCAGGGAGGGTCTAGAAGGCTCTGGGGGCTTTTAGAAGGGTCCTTGGGGGCTCTAGATGGGTCTGGGGAACATTAGAGGGGCACTGGGGTCCTCTAGAAGGGTCCTGGGGGAATATAGAAGGGTCTGGGGGCTTTTAGAATAGTCCTGGGAGGCTCTAGAAGGGTCTGGGGTCTTTTAGAAGGGTCCTGCGTGTCTCTAGAAGGGTCTGAGTGCTTTTAGAAGGATTCGGGGAGGGTCTAGAAGGGTCTGGTGGCTTTTAGAAGGGTCCTGTGGGGCTCTAGAAGGGTCTGGGGGCTTTTAGAAGGGTCCTGGGGAGCTCTAGATGGGTCTGGGGGCTTTTAGAAGGGTCCTGGGGGGCGCTAGAAATGTCTGGGTGCATTTAGAAGGGTCCTGAGGAGCTCTAGAAGGGTCTGGAGGCTTTTAGAAGGGTCCTGGGGGGTCTAGAAGGGTCTGGGGGAATTCAGAAGGGTCCTGGGGGCCTCTAGAAGGGTCTAGAGGGTTTTAGAAGAGTCCTGGTGGGCTCTAGATGGGTCTGGGTGCTTTTAGAATGATCCGGGGATGGTCTAGAAGGGTCTGGGTGCTTTCAGAAGGGTCCTGGGTGCATCTAGAAAGGTCTGGGTGCTTTCAGAAGGGTCCTGGGTGCATCTAGAAGGGTCTGGGTGCTTTTAGAAGGGACCTGGGTGGCTCTAGAAGGGTCTGGGGGCTTTTAGAAGAGTTCTGTTGGGATGTAGAAGGGTCTAGGTGCTTTTAGATGGGTCCTGGGGGGCTCTAGCTTTTAGAAGGGTCCTGGGGTGCTCTAGAAGGGACGGGGTTCCCTAAGAGGGGCCCTGGGTGCCTCTTGAAGGGTCTGGGGGCTTTTAGAAGGGTTCTGTGGGGATGTAGAAGGGTCTGGGTGCTTTTAGATGGGTCCTGGGGAGCTCTAGAAGTGTCTGGAGGCTTTTAGAAGGGTCCTGGGGGCCTCTAGAAGGGTGTTAGGGCTTTTAGAAGCGTCCTGGGGGCATCTAGAAGGCTCTGGGGGCTATTAGAAGGGTCCTGGGGGGCTATAGAAGGGTCTGGGGGCTTTTAGAATGGTCTTGGGGGGCCTCTAGAAGGGGTCTGGGTGTTTTAGAAGTCCTGGTGGGCTCTAGAAGGATCTGGGGACAGTTAGGAGGGTCCTGAGGGGATGTTGAATGGTCTGAGTGCTTTTAGATGGGTTCTGTAGGGCTAAAAAAGGTTCCTAACCCTATCCCTAACCCTAACTCTTACTCTAACCCTAACTCTAACACAAACCCAAACCCTAACCCTAACCCTAACCCTAACCCTAACCCTAATCCTAACCCTAACCCTAACCCTAACTCTAACCCTAACCCTAACCCTAACCCTAAACCTAACCCTAACTCTAACCCTAACCCTAACCCTAACCCTAACCCTAACCCTAACCCTAACCCTAACCCTAACCCTAACTCTAACCCTAACCCTAACCCTAACCCTTACCCTAATCCTAACCCTAACCCTAACCCTAACCCTAACTGCTAACCCTAACCCTAACCCTAACCCTTACCCTAACCCTAACCCTAACCCTAACCCTAACTCTAACCCTAACCCTAACCCTAATCCTAACTCTAACCCTAACCCTAACCCTAACCCTAACTCTAACCCTAACCCTAACCCTGCCTCTAACCCCTAGAAGTATCTGGGGGCTTTTAGAAGAGTCCTTGAAGGATCTAGGAGGGTCTAGGGTCTCTAAAAAGGTTCCTAAGGGGCTCCGGAAGGGTTTGGGGTCTTTTAGAAGGGTCCTCGGTGGCTCTAGAAGGGTCTAGGGTATTGTAGAAGGGTCCTAAGGGGGTTTAGTAGGGCCTGGGGGGCTTTATAAGATTTTGGGGGCCTTTATAAGGTTTTGGGGGGCTCTAGAAAGTCCGGGGGCTTTGACAAGCACACTGGGGGCTCTAAAAGTGTCTGGGTGCTTTTAGAAGGTTCCTGGGGGGCTCTAGAAGGGTCTGGGTGCTTCTAGAGCAAAAATTTTAATTTTGCACATTTGGGGAATTCGCAGGGCTCAGCACACCCGGAGTGCAAAGGATGAGCCTGGCCTGGGAAAAGCACCTGCTTGATCAGGGTGTCTCCCCTGCCAGCTAAGTACAAAGGACCCAGACCATTCTAGAGCCCCCAAGGACCATTCCAAAAGCCCCCAGACCCTTCTGGAGACGTTCAGGTTCCTTTGAAAAGGCCCCATACCCTTCTAGAGCCTCCCAAGACCCTTCTAAAAGCCCCCAGACCCTTCTAGACCCTCCCCGGATCCTTCTAAAAGCCCCGAGACCCTTCTAGAGGATCCCAGGACCCTTCTAAAAGCCCCCAGACCCTTCTAGAGCCCCCCAGGACCCTTCTAAAAGCCCCCAGACCCTTCTAGAGGACCCAGGGCCCCTCTTAAGCCACCCCGTCCCTTCTAGAGCCCCCCAGGACCCTTCTAAAAGACCCCAGACCATTCTAGAGCAACCCAGGACACTTCTAAAAGGCCCCAGACCCTTCTAGAGCCCCCCAGGACCCTTCTCAAAAATTCCAGACCCTTCTAGAGCCCCCCAGGACACTTCTAAAAGCCCCCAGACCCTTCTAGAGGCCCCAGGGCCCCTCTTAAGCAGCCCCGTCCCTTCTAGAGCATCCCAGGACCCTTCTAAAAGCCCCCAGACCCTTCTAGAGCACCCCCGGACCCTTCTAAAAGTCCCCAGACCGTTCTAGAGCCCCCCCGGACCCTTGTAAAAGCCCCCAGACACTTCTAGAGGCCCCCAGGACCCTTATAAAAGCACCCAGACCCTTCCAGAGCCTCCCAGGACCCTTCTGAACGCCCCCAGACCCTTCTAGAGGCACCCAGGACCCTTCTAAAAGCCTCTAGACCCTTCTAGAGCCCCCCAGGACCCTTCTAAAAGCACCCAGACCCTTCTAGAGCCTCCCAGGACCATTCTAAATGCCCCCAGACCCTTCAAAACCACCCAGGACACTTTTAAAAGACACCAGACCCTTCTAGACCACCCTAGGATCCTTCAAAAAGCATAAAGACCCTTCTAGGCCGTCCCCGGATCATTCTAAATGCCCCCAGACCCTTCTAGAGCCTCCCAGGACCCCTCTAAAAGCCCCCAGACCCCTCTAGAGACACCCAGGACCCATCTAAAAGCCCCCAGACCATTCTAGGGTCCCCCAGGACACATCTAAAAGCCCCCAGACCCTTCTAGAGCCACCCAGGACCATTCTAAAAGACCCCAGACCCTTCTAGAGGCCCCCAGGACCCTTCTAAAAGTCCCGAGACCCTTCTAGAGGCAACCAGGACCCTTCTAAAAGCCCCCAGACCCTTCTAGACCCTCCCCGGATCCTTCTAAAAGCCCCCATACCCTTCTAGATCCTCCCAGGACCCTTCTAAAAGCCCCCAGACCCTTCTAGAGCCCCCCAGGACCCTTCTAAAAGCCCCCAGACCCTTCTAGAGCCCCCCAGGACCCTTCTAAAAGCACCCAGACCCTTCTAGAGCCCCCCAGGACCCTTCTAAAAGGCCGCAGAAACTTCTAGACCCTCTCCGGATAATTCTAAAAGCCCCCAGACACTTCTAGAGATCCCCAGGACCATTCTAAAAGCCCCCAGACCCTTCTATAGCACCCCAGGACCCTTCTAAAAGACCCCAGACCATTCTAGAGCCCCCCAGGGCCCCTCTTAAGGCACCCCGTCCCTTCTAGAGCAGCCCAGGACCCTTCTAAAAGTCCCCAGACCGTTCCAGATCACCCCAGGACACTTCCAAAAGCCCCCAGACCCTTCTAGAGCCCCCCCGGACCCTTCTAAAAGCCCCTAGACCCTTCTAGAGGCCCCCAGGACCCTTCTGAAAGCCTCCAGAACCTTCTAGAGCCCCACAGGACCCTTCTAAAAGCACCCAGGCACTTCTACAGACTCCGAGGACCCTATAAAAGCCTACAGACCCTTCTAGAGACCCCCAGGACACTTCTAAAAGCCCCCAGACCCTTCTAGAGCCCCACAGGACCCTTCTAAAAGCACCCAGACCCTTCTAGAGTCCCCCAGGACCCTTCTTAAAGCGCCCAGACCATTCTACAGACCCCCAGGACCCTATAAAAGCCCCCAGACTCTTCTAGAGCACCCCAGGACCCTTCTAAAAGCACCCAGACCCTTCTAAAGCCAACCCGGACCCTTTTAAAATCCTCCAGACCCTTATAGAGCCCCCCAGGACCCTTCTAAAAGACACCAGACCATTTTAGAGGCCCCAGGGCCCCTCTTAAGCCCCCCCGTACATTCTAGAGCACACTAGGACCCTTCTAAAAGCCCCCAGACCCTTCTAGAGCACCCCAGGACCCTTCTAAAAGCCCCCAGACCCTTCTAGAGCTCCCCCGGACACTTCTAAAAGCCCCTAGACCCTTCTAGAGGACCCCGCGACCCTTTTGAAAGCTCTCAGATCATTCTAGAGCCCCACAGGACCCTTCTAAAAGCACCCAGACCCTTCTACAGACCCCCAGGACCGTATAAAAGACCCCAGACCCTTCTAGAGTCCCCCAGGACCCTTCTAAAAGCCCCCAAACCCTTCTAGAGCCCCCCAGGACGCTTCTAAAAACTTCCAAACCCTTCTAGAGCACCCCAGGACCCTTCTAAAAGCCCCCAGACACTTCTAGAGGCCCCAGGGCCCTTCTTAAGCCCCCCCGTCCCTTCTAGAGCACACCAGGACCCGTCTAAAAGCCTCTAGACCCTTCTAGAGCACTCCAGGACCTTTCCAAAAGCACCCAGACCCTTCCAGAGCCTCCCAGGACCCTTCTAAAAGCCACCAGACCCTTCTAGAGACCCCCAGGACCCTTCTAAAAGCACCCAGACCCTTCTAGACCGTCCCCGGATCATTCTAAAAGCCCCCAGACCTTTCTAGAGCCCCCCAGGATCATTCTAAAAGCCCCCTGACCCTTCTAGAGCCCCCTAGGACCCATCTAAAAGCACCCAGACCCTTCTAGAGACCCCCAGGACCCTTCTAAAAGCCCCCAGACCGTTCTAGACCCCCCCAGGACCCTTCTACAAGCACCCAGACCCTTCTAGAGCCCCCCAGGACCCTTCTAATAGCCCCCAGACCCGTCTAGGGGCCACCGGGACCCTTCTAAAAGTCCCCAGACCCTTCTAGAGCCCCCCCGGACCCTTGTAAAAGACCCCAGACCCTTCTAGAGGCCCCCAGGACCCTTATAAAAGCACCCAGACCCTTCCAGAGCATCACAGGTCCCATCTAAACGCCCCCAGACCCTTCTAGAGGCCCCCAGGACCCTTCTAAAAGCCTCTAGACCCTTCTAGAGCCCCCCAGGACCCTTCTAAAAGCCCCCAGACCCTTCCAGAGCATCACAGGTCCCTTCTAAACGCCCCCAGACCCTTCTAGAGGCCCCCAGGACCCTTCTAAAAGCCTCTAGACCCTTCTAGAGCCCCCCAGGACCCTTCTAAAAGCCCCCAGACCCTTCTAGAGCCTCCCAGGACCATTCTAAAAGCCCCCAGACCCTTCTAGAGCCCCCCAGGACCCTTCTAAAAGACCCCAGACCCTTCTAGAGCCGCCTAGGATCCTTCAAAAAGCATAAAGACCCTTCTAGACTGTCCCCGGATCATTCTAAAAGCCCCCAGACCCTTCTAGAGCCCCTCAGGACCCTTCTAAAACCCCCAGACCCTTCTAGAGCACCCCAGGACCCATCTAAAAGCCCCCAGATCCTTCTAGAGGCCCCCAGGACCTTTCTAAAAGCCCCCAGACCATTCTAGAGCCCCCCAGGACCATTCTAAAATATCCCAGACCCTTCTAGA
>JAUNZM010002696.1:0-13815 GCA_033459285.1 Clamator glandarius | reverse complement strand
GGGCTGGGGGGAGACACTTGTGGGGCTGGGGAGACACTTGTGGGGCTGGAGAGACACTTGTGGGGCAGGAGAGACACTTGTGGGGCTGGAGAGACACTTGTGGGGCTGGGGAGGCACTTGTGGGGCTGGGGAGACACTTGTGGGGCTGGGGAGACACTTGTGGGGCTGGAGAGACACTTGTGGGGCTGGGGAGACACTTGTGGGGCTGGAGAGACACTTGTGGGGCTGGGGAGACACTTGTGGGGCAGGAGAGACACTTGTGGGGCTGGGGAGGCACTTGTGGGGCTGGGGAGACACTTGTGGGGCTGGAGAGACACTTGTGGGGCTGGGGAGACACTTGTGGGGCTGGAGAGACACTTGTGGGGCTGGGGAGACACTTGTGGGGCTGGAGAGGCACTTGTGGGGCTGGAGAGACACTTGTGGGGCTGGGAGAGACACTTGTGGGGCTGGAGAGACACTTGTGGGGCTGGAGAGACACTTGTGGGGCTGGGGAGACACTTGTGGGGCTGGAGAGACACTTGTGGGGCTGGGGAGACACTTGTGGGGCAGGAGAGACACTTGTGGGGCTGGGGAGACACTTGTGGGGCTGGAGAGACACTTGTGGGGCTGGGGAGACACTTGTGGGGCTGGGGAGACACTTGTGGGGCTGGGGAGGCACTTGTGGGGCTGGGGAGACACTTGTGGGGCAGGAGAGACACTTGTGGGGCTGGGGAGACACTTGTGGGGCTGGAGAGACACTTGTGGGGCTGGAGAGACACTTGTGGGGCTGGGGAGACACTTGTGGGGCTGGGGAGACACTTGTGGGGCTGGAGAGACACTTGTGGGGCTGGGGAGACACTTGTGGGGCAGGAGAGACACTTGGGGGGCTGGGGAGACACTTGTGGGGCAGGAGAGACACTTGTGGGGCTGGGGAGACACTTGTGGGGCTGGAGAGACACTTGTGGGGCAGGAGAGACACTTGTGGGGCTGGGGAGACACTTGTGGGGCTGGGGAGACACTTGTGGGGCTGGGGAGGCACTTGTGGGGCTGGGGAGACACTTGTGGGGCTGGGGAGGCACTTGTGGGGCTGGGGAGACACTTGTGGGGCTGGAGAGACACTTGTGGGGCTGGGGAGACACTTGTGGGGCTGGGGAGACACTTGTGGGGCTGGGGAGACACTTGTGGGGCTGGAGAGACACTTGTGGGGCTGGAGAGGCACTTGTGGGGCTGGAGAGACACTTGTGGGGCTGGAGAGACACTTGTGGGGCTGGAGAGACACTTGTGGGGCTGGAGAGGCACTTGTGGGGCTGGGGAGGCACTTGGGGGGCTGGGGAGGCACTTGTGGGGCTGGAGAGACACTTGGGGGGCTGGGGAGACACTTGTGGGGCTGGGGAGACACTTGTGGGGCTGGAGAGACACTTGTGGGGCTGGGGAGACACTTGTGGGGCTGGGGAGACACTTGTGGGGCTGGAGAGACACTTGTGGGGCAGGAGAGACACTTGTGGGGCAGGAGAGACACTTGTGGGGCAGGAGAGACACTTGTGGGGCTGGAGAGACACTTGGGGGGCTGGGGAGACACTTGTGGGGCTGGGGAGACACTTGTGGGGCTGGAGAGACACTTGTGGGGCTGGAGAGACACTTGTGGGGCTGGAGAGACACTTGTGGGGCAGGAGAGACACTTGTGGGGCTGGGGAGACACTTGTGGGGCTGGGGAGACACTTGTGGGGCTGGAGAGACACTTGTGGGGCAGGAGAGACACTTGTGGGGCTAGAGAGACACTTGTGGGGCTGGGGAGACACTTGTGGGGCTGGGGAGACACTTGTGGGGCTGGGGAGACACTTGTGGGGCTGGGGAGGCACTTGTGGGGCTGGGGAGACACTTGTGGGGCTGGAGAGACACTTGTGGGGCTGGAGAGACACTTGTGGGGCTGGGGAGACACTTGTGGGGCTGGGGAGACACTTGTGGGGCTGGGGAGACACTTGTGGGGCTGGGGAGACACTTGTGGGGCAGGAGAGACACTTGTGGGGCTGGGGAGACACTTGTGGGGCTGGAGAGACACTTGTGGGGCTGGAGAGACACTTGTGGGGCAGGGGAGAGACACTTGTGGGGCTGGGGAGACACTTGTGGGGCTGGGGAGACACTTGTGGGGCTGGGGAGACACTTGTGGGGCTGGAGAGACACTTGTGGGGCTGGGGAGACACTTGTGGGGCTGGGGAGACACTTGTGGGGCTGGGGAGACACTTGTGGGGCTGGAGAGACACTTGTGGGGCTAGAGAGACACTTGTGGGGCTGGGGAGACACTTGTGGGGCTGGGGAGACACTTGTGGGGCTGGGGAGACACTTGTGGGGCAGGAGAGACACTTGTGGGGCTGGAGAGACACTTGTGGGGCAGGAGAGACACTTGTGGGGCTGGGGAGACACTTGTGGGGCAGGAGAGACACTTGGGGGGCTGGAGAGACACTTGTGGGGCTGGGGAGACACTTGTGGGGCTGGGGAGACACTTGTGGGGCAGGAGAGACACTTGTGGGGCTGGGGAGACACTTGTGGGGCTGGGGAGACACTTGTGGGGCTGGGGAGACACTTGTGGGGCTGGGGAGACACTTGTGGGGCAGGGGAGACACTTGTGGGGCTGGAGAGACACTTGTGGGGCTGGGGAGACACTTGTGGGGCTGGAGAGACACTTGTGGGGCTGGAGAGACACTTGGGGGGCTGGAGAGACACTTGTGGGGCTGGGGAGACACTTGTGGGGCTGGGGAGACACTTGTGGGGCTGGGGAGACACTTGTGGGGCTGGGGAGGCACTTGTGGGGCTGGGGAGACACTTGTGGGGCTGGAGAGACACTTGTGGGGCTGGGGAGACACTTGTGGGGCTGGGGAGACACTTGTGGGGCTGGAGAGACACTTGTGGGGCTGGGGAGACACTTGTGGGGCTGGGGAGACACTTGTGGGGCTGGAGAGACACTTGTGGGGCTGGGGAGACACTTGTGGGGCAGGAGAGACACTTGTGGGGCAGGAGAGACACTTGTGGGGCTGGGGGAGACACTTGTGGGGCTGGGGAGACACTTGTGGGGCTGGGGAGACACTTGTGGGGCTGGAGAGACACTTGTGGGGCTGGAGAGACACTTGGGGGGCAGGAGAGACACTTGGGGGGCTGGGGAGACACTTGTGGGGCTGGGGAGACACTTGTGGGGCAGGAGAGACACTTGGGGGGCTGGGGAGACACTTGTGGGGCTGGGGAGACACTTGTGGGGCTGGAGAGACACTTGTGGGGCTGGGGAGACACTTGTGGGGCTGGGGAGACACTTGTGGGGCTGGGGAGACACTTGTGGGGCTGGGGAGACACTTGTGGGGCTGGAGAGACACTTGTGGGGCTGGGGAGACACTTGTGGGGCTGGGGAGACACTTGTGGGGCAGGGGAGACACTTGTGGGGCTGGGGAGGCACTTGTGGGGCTGGGGAGACACTTGTGGGGCTGGAGAGACACTTGTGGGGCTGGGGAGACACTTGTGGGGCTGGGGAGGCACTTGTGGGGCTGGAGAGACACTTGGGGGGCTGGGGAGACACTTGTGGGGCTGGAGAGACACTTGTGGGGCAGGAGAGACACTTGTGGGGCAGGAGAGACACTTGTGGGGCTGGGGAGACACTTGTGGGGCAGGAGAGACACTTGTGGGGCTGGGGAGACACTTGTGGGGCTGGGGAGACACTTGTGGGGCTGGAGAGACACTTGTGGGGCTGGAGAGACACTTGTGGGGCTGGAGAGACACTTGTGGGGCTGGGGAGACACTTGTGGGGCTGGAGAGACACTTGTGGGGCTGGGGAGACACTTGTGGGGCTGGGGAGGCACTTGTGGGGCAGGAGAGACACTTGTGGGGCTGGGGAGACACTTGTGGGGCTGGAGAGACACTTGTGGGGCAGGAGAGACACTTGTGGGGCTGGGGAGACACTTGTGGGGCTGGGGAGACACTTGTGGGGCTGGGGAGACACTTGTGGGGCTGGAGAGACACTTGTGGGGCTGGGGAGACACTTGTGGGGCTGGGGAGACACTTGTGGGGCTGGAGAGACACTTGTGGGGCTGGGGAGACACTTGTGGGGCTGGGGAGACACTTGTGGGGCTGGAGAGACACTTGTGGGGCAGGAGAGACACTTGTGGGGCTGGAGAGACACTTGTGGGGCTGGGGAGACACTTGTGGGGCTGGAGAGACACTTGTGGGGCAGGAGAGACACTTGTGGGGCTGGGGAGACACTTGTGGGGCTGGAGAGACACTTGTGGGGCTGGAGAGACACTTGTGGGGCTGGGGAGACACTTGTGGGGCTGGGGAGACACTTGTGGGGCTGGGGAGACACTTGTGGGGCTGGAGAGACACTTGTGGGGCTGGGGAGACACTTGTGGGGCTGGGGAGACACTTGTGGGGCTGGAGAGACACTTGTGGGGCTGGAGAGACACTTGTGGGGCTGGGGAGACACTTGTGGGGCTGGAGAGACACTTGTGGGGCTGGGGAGACACTTGTGGGGCTGGAGAGACACTTGTGGGGCTGGAGAGACACTTGTGGGGCTGGAGAACACTTGTGGGGCAGGAGAGACACTTGTGGGGCTGGAGAGACACTTGTGGGGCTGGAGAGACACTTGTGGGGCTGGAGAGACACTTGTGGGGCTGGGGAGACACTTGTGGGGCTGGGGAGACACTTGTGGGGCTGGGGAGACACTTGTGGGGCTGGAGAGACACTTGTGGGGCTGGGGAGACACTTGTGGGGCTGGGGAGACACTTGTGGGGCTGGAGAGACACTTGTGGGGCTGGGGAGACACTTGTGGGGCTGGAGAGACACTTGTGGGGCTGGGGAGACACTTGTGGGGCAGGAGAGACACTTGTGGGGCTGGGGAGACACTTGTGGGGCTGGAGAGACACTTGTGGGGCTGGGGAGACACTTGTGGGGCAGGAGAGACACTTGTGGGGCTGGGGAGACACTTGTGGGGCTGGAGAGACACTTGTGGGGCTGGAGAGACACTTGTGGGGCTGGGGAGACACTTGTGGGGCTGGAGAGACACTTGTGGGGCTGGGGAGACACTTGTGGGGCAGGAGAGACACTTGTGGGGCTGGGGAGACACTTGGGGGGCTGGAGAGACACTTGTGGGGCTGGAGAGACACTTGTGGGGCTGGGGAGACACTTGTGGGGCTGGAGAGACACTTGTGGGGCTGGGGAGACACTTGTGGGGCAGGGGAGACACTTGTGGGGCAGGAGAGACACTTGTGGGGCTGGGGAGACACTTGTGGGGCTGGAGAGACACTTGTGGGGCTGGGGAGACACTTGTGGGGCTGGAGAGACACTTGTGGGGCAGGAGAGACACTTGTGGGGCTGGGGAGACACTTGTGGGGCTGGAGAGACACTTGTGGGGCTGGGGAGACACTTGTGGGGCTGGAGAGACACTTGTGGGGCTGGGGAGACACTTGTGGGGCAGGAGAGACACTTGTGGGGCTGGGGAGACACTTGTGGGGCTGGAGAGACACTTGTGGGGCTGGAGAGACACTTGTGGGGCTGGGGAGACACTTGTGGGGCAGGAGAGACACTTGTGGGGCTGGAGAGACACTTGTGGGGCTGGGGAGACACTTGTGGGGCTGGGGAGACACTTGTGGGGCTGGGGAGACACTTGTGGGGCTGGGGAGGCACTTGTGGGGCAGGAGAGACACTTGTGGGGCTGGGGAGACACTTGTGGGGCAGGAGAGACACTTGTGGGGCTGGGGAGACACTTGTGGGGCTGGGGAGACACTTGTGGGGCTGGGGAGACACTTGTGGGGCAGGAGAGACACTTGTGGGGCTGGGGAGGCACTTGTGGGGCAGGAGAGACATATGTGGGGCTGGGGAGACACTTGTGGGGCTGGAGAGACACTTGTGGGGCTGGGGAGACACTTGTGGGGCAGGAGAGACACTTGTGGGGCTGGAGAGACACTTGTGGGGCTGGGGAGGCACTTGTGGGGCAGGAGAGACACTTGTGGGGCAGGAGAGACACTTGTGGGGCTGGGGAGACACTTGTGGGACTGGAGAGACACTTGTGGGGCAGGAGAGACACTTGTGGGGCAGGAGAGACACTTGTGGGGCTGGGGAGACACTTGTGGGGCTGGAGAGACACTTGTGGGGCAGGAGAGACACTTGTGGGGCTGGAGAGACACTTGTGGGGCTGGGGAGACACTTGTGGGGCTGGGGAGACACTTGTGGGGCTGGGGAGACACTTGTGGGGCTGGAGAGACACTTGTGGGGCTGGGGAGACACTTGTGGGGCAGGAGAGACACTTGTGGGGCAGGAGAGACACTTGTGGGGCTGGGGAGACACTTGTGGGGCTGGGGAGACACTTGTGGGGCAGGAGAGACACTTGTGGGGCTGGGGAGACACTTGTGGGGCAGGAGAGACACTTGTGGGGCTGGGGAGGCACTTGTGGGGCTGGGGAGACACTTGTGGGGCTGGGGAGACACTTGTGGGGCTGGAGAGACACTTGTGGGGCTGGAGAGACACTTGTGGGGCTGGGGAGACACTTGTGGGGCTGGGGAGACACTTGTGGGGCTGGGGAGGCACTTGTGGGGCTGGAGAGACACTTGTGGGGCTGGAGAGACACTTGTGGGGCTGGGGAGACACTTGTGGGGCAGGAGAGACACTTGTGGGGCTGGAGAGACACTTGTGGGGCTGGGGAGACACTTGTGGGGCTGGAGAGACACTTGTGGGGCTGGAGAGACACTTGTGGGGCTGGGGAGACACTTGTGGGGCAGGAGAGACACTTGTGGGGCTGGAGAGACACTTGTGGGGCAGGAGAGACACTTGTGGGGCTGGGGAGACACTTGTGGGGCTGGGGAGACACTTGTGGGGCTGGAGAGACACTTGTGGGGCTGGGGAGACACTTGTGGGGCAGGAGAGACACTTGTGGGGCTGGGGAGACACTTGTGGGGCTGGGGAGACACTTGTGGGGCTGGGGAGACACTTGTGGGGCAGGAGAGACACTTGTGGGGCTGGAGAGACACTTGTGGGGCTGGAGAGACACTTGTGGGGCTGGGAGACACTTGTGGGGCTGGAGAGACACTTGTGGGGCTGGAGAGACACTTGTGGGGCTGGAGAGACACTTGTGGGGCTGGGGAGACACTTGTGGGGCTGGGGAGGCACTTGTGGGGCTGGGGAGACACTTGTGGGGCTGGAGAGACACTTGTGGGGCTGGGGAGGCACTTGTGGGGCTGGAGAGACACTTGTGGGGCTGGGGAGACACTTGTGGGGCTGGGGAGGCACTTGTGGGGCAGGAGAGACACTTGTGGGGCTGGAGAGACACTTGTGGGGCAGGGGAGACACTTGTGGGGCAGGAGAGACACTTGTGGGGCTGGAGAGACACTTGTGGGGCTGGGGAGACACTTGTGGGGCTGGAGAGACACTTGTGGGGCTGGAGAGACACTTGTGGGGCAGGGGAGACACTTGTGGGGCAGGAGAGACACTTGTGGGGCAGGAGAGACACTTGTGGGGCAGGAGAGACACTTGGGGGGCTGGGGAGACACTTGTGGGGCTGGGGAGACACTTGTGGGGCTGGGGAGACACTTGTGGGGCTGGAGAGACACTTGTGGGGCTGGGGAGACACTTGTGGGGCTGGGGAGACACTTGTGGGGCTGGGGAGACACTTGTGGGGCAGAAGAGACACTTGTGGGGCTGGGGAGACACTTGGGGGGCTGGGGAGACACTTGTGGGGCTGGAGAGACACTTGTGGGGCTGGGGAGACACTTGTGGGGCTGGGGAGACACTTGTGGGGCTGGGGAGACACTTGTGGGGCAGGAGAGACACTTGTGGGGCTGGAGAGACACTTGTGGGGCAGGAGAGACACTTGTGGGGCAGGAGAGACACTTGTGGGGCAGGAGAGACACTTGTGGGGCTGGGGAGACACTTGTGGGGCTGGGGAGACACTTGTGGGGCTGGGGAGACACTTGTGGGGCTGGGGAGGCACTTGTGGGGCTGGAGAGACACTTGTGGGGCTGGAGAGACACTTGTGGGGCTGGGGAGACACTTGTGGGGCTGGAGAGACACTTGTGGGGCTGGGGAGGCACTTGTGGGGCTGGAGAGACACTTGTGGGGCTGGGGAGACACTTGTGGGGCAGGAGAGACACTTGTGGGGCTGGGGAGACACTTGTGGGGCAGGGGAGACACTTGTGGGGCTGGAGAGACACTTGTGGGGCTGGAGAGACACTTGTGGGGCTGGGGAGACACTTGTGGGGCTGGAGAGACACTTGTGGGGCTGGGGAGACACTTGTGGGGCTGGAGAGACACTTGTGGGGCTGGGGAGACACTTGTGGGGCTGGGGAGGCACTTGTGGGGCTGGAGAGACACTTGTGGGGCTGGGGAGACACTTGTGGGGCAGGAGAGACACTTGTGGGGCTGGAGAGACACTTGTGGGGCTGGAGAGACACTTGTGGGGCTGGGGAGACACTTGTGGGGCTGGAGAGACACTTGTGGGGCTGGGGAGACACTTGTGGGGCTGGAGAGACACTTGTGGGGCTGGGGAGACACTTGTGGGGCTGGGGAGACACTTGTGGGGCTGGAGAGACACTTGTGGGGCTGGAGAGACACTTGTGGGGCTGGAGAGACACTTGTGGGGCTGGGGAGACACTTGTGGGGCAGGGGAGGCACTTGTGGGGCTGGGGAGACACTTGTGGGGCAGGGGAGGCACTTGTGGGGCTGGGGAGACACTTGTGGGGCTGGGGAGGCACTTGTGGGGCAGGAGAGACACTTGTGGGGCAGGGGAGACACTTGTGGGGCTGGAGAGACACTTGTGGGGCAGGGGAGACACTTGTGGGGCAGGAGAGACACTTGTGGGGCTGGAGAGACACTTGTGGGGCAGGGGAGGCACTTGTGGGGCTGGGGAGACACTTGTGGGGCTGGGGAGGCACTTGTGGGGCAGGAGAGACACTTGTGGGGCAGGGGAGACACTTGTGGGGCTGGAGAGACACTTGTGGGGCAGGGGAGACACTTGTGGGGCAGGAGAGACACTTGTGGGGCTGGGGAGACACTTGTGGGGCTGGAGAGACACTTGTGGGGCTGGAGAGACACTTGTGGGGCTGGAGAGACACTTGTGGGGCTGGGGAGGACACTTGTGGGGCTGGAGAGACACTTGTGGGGCTGGAGAGACACTTGT
This sequence comes from Clamator glandarius, assembly GCA_033459285.1. Lineage (NCBI taxonomy): Eukaryota > Metazoa > Chordata > Aves > Cuculiformes > Cuculidae > Clamator > Clamator glandarius. The sequence continues at coordinate 4,691 of JAUNZM010002696.1, read as the reverse complement.
GGGGCTGGAGAGACACTTGTGGGGCAGGAGAGACACTTGTGGGGCTGGGGAGACACTTGTGGGGCAGGAGAGACACTTGTGGGGCTGGGGAGACACTTGTGGGGCAGGAGAGACACTTGTGGGGCTGGGGAGACACTTGTGGGGCTGGAGAGACACTTGTGGGGCTGGAGAGACACTTGTGGGGCAGGAGAGACACTTGTGGGGCTGGGGAGACACTTGTGGGGCAGGAGAGACACTTGTGGGGCTGGAGAGACACTTGTGGGGCTGGAGAGACACTTGTGGGGCTGGAGAGACACTTGTGGGGCAGGAGAGACACTTGTGGGGCTGGAGAGGCACTTGTGGGGCTGGGGAGACACTTGTGGGGCTGGGGAGACACTTGTGGGGCAGGAGAGACACTTGTGGGGCTGGAGAGACACTTGTGGGGCTGGGGAGACACTTGTGGGGCTGGAGAGACACTTGTGGGGCTGGAGAGACACTTGTGGGGCTGGAGAGACACTTGTGGGGCTGGAGAGACACTTGTGGGGCTGGAGAGACACTTGGGGGCTGGAGAGACACTTGTGGGGCTGGGGAGACACTTGTGGGGCTGGAGAGACACTTGTGGGGCTGGGGAGACACTTGTGGGGCTGGGGAGACACTTGTGGGGCTGGAGAGACACTTGTGGGGCTGGAGAGACACTTGTGGGGCTGGAGAGACACTTGTGGGGCTGGGGAGACACTTGTGGGGCTGGAGAGACACTTGTGGGGCTGGAGAGACACTTGTGGGGCTGGGGAGACACTTGTGGGGCTGGAGAGACACTTGTGGGGCAGGAGAGACACTTGTGGGGCTGGAGAGACACTTGTGGGGCTGGAGAGACACTTGTGGGGCTGGGGAGACACTTGTGGGGCTGGGAGACACTTGTGGGGCTGGAGAGACACTTGTGGGGCTGGGGAGACACTTGTGGGGCTGGGGAGACACTTGTGGGGCTGGAGAGACACTTGTGGGGCTGGAGAGACACTTGTGGGGCTGGAGAGACACTTGTGGGGCTGGGGAGACACTTGTGGGGCAGGAGAGACACTTGTGGGGCTGGAGAGACACTTGTGGGGCTGGGGAGACACTTGTGGGGCTGGAGAGACACTTGTGGGGCTGGAGAGACACTTGTGGGGCTGGGGAGACACTTGTGGGGCTGGGGAGACACTTGTGGGGCTGGAGAGACACTTGTGGGGCTGGAGAGACACTTGTGGGGCTGGAGAGACACTTGTGGGGCTGGGGAGACACTTGTGGGGCTGGAGAGACACTTGTGGGGCTGGGGAGACACTTGTGGGGCTGGGGAGACACTTGTGGGGCAGGAGAGACACTTGTGGGGCTGGGGAGACACTTGTGGGGCTGGAGAGACACTTGTGGGGCTGGGGAGACACTTGTGGGGCAGGAGAGACACTTGTGGGGCTGGGGAGACACTTGTGGGGCAGGGGAGACACTTGTGGGGCTGGAGAGACACTTGGGGGCTGGAGAGACACTTGTGGGGCTGGAGAGACACTTGTGGGGCTGGAGAGACACTTGTGGGGCTGGGGAGACACTTGTGGGGCAGGAGAGACACTTGTGGGGCAGGAGAGACACTTGTGGGGCAGGAGAGACACTTGTGGGGCTGGGAGGCACTTGTGGGGCTGGGGAGACACTTGTGGGGCTGGGGAGACACTTGTGGGGCTGGAGAGACACTTGTGGGGCTGGAGAGACACTTGTGGGGCTGGGGAGACACTTGTGGGGCTGGAGAGACACTTGTGGGGCTGGAGAGACACTTGTGGGGCTGGGGAGACACTTGTGGGGCTGGAGAGACACTTGTGGGGCTGGAGAGACACTTGTGGGGCTGGGGAGACACTTGTGGGGCAGGAGAGACACTTGTGGGGCTGGGAGACACTTGTGGGGCAGGAGAGACACTTGTGGGGCTGGGGAGACACTTGTGGGGCTGGGAGACACTTGTGGGGCAGGAGAGACACTTGTGGGGCTGGAGAGACACTTGTGGGGCTGGGGAGACACTTGTGGGGCTGGAGAGACACTTGTGGGGCTGGAGAGACACTTGTGGGGCTGGGGAGACACTTGTGGGGCAGGAGAGACACTTGTGGGGCTGGAGAGACACTTGTGGGGCTGGGGAGACACTTGTGGGGCTGGGGAGACACTTGTGGGGCTGGAGAGACACTTGTGGGGCTGGAGAGACACTTGTGGGGCTGGGGAGACACTTGTGGGGCTGGGGAGACACTTGTGGGGCTGGAGAGACACTTGTGGGGCTGGGAGACACTTGTGGGGCTGGGGAGACACTTGTGGGGCTGGAGAGACACTTGTGGGGCTGGGGAGACACTTGTGGGGCTGGAGAGACACTTGTGGGGCTGGAGAGACACTTGTGGGGCTGGGGAGACACTTGTGGGGCTGGGGAGGCACTTGTGGGGCTGGAGAGACACTTGTGGGGCTGGGGAGACACTTGTGGGGCTGGGGAGACACTTGTGGGGCTGGGGAGACACTTGTGGGGCTGGGGAGACACTTGTGGGGATGGGAGACACTTGTGGGATGGGAGACACTTGTGGGGCTGGGGAGACACTTGTGGGGCTGGAGAGACACTTGTGGGGCTGGAGAGACACTTGTGGGGCTGGGGAGACACTTGGGGGGCTGGAGAGGCACTTGTGGGGCTGGAGAGACACTTGTGGGGCAGGAGAGACACTTGTGGGGCTGGGGAGACACTTGTGGGGCTGGGGAGACACTTGTGGGGCTGGAGAGACACTTGTGGGGCTGGGAGACACTTGTGGGGCAGGAGAGACACTTGTGGGGCAGGAGAGACACTTGTGGGGCAGGAGAGACACTTGTGGGGCTGGGAGACACTTGTGGGGCTGGGGAGACACTTGTGGGGCTGGGGAGGCACTTGTGGGGCTGGAGAGACACTTGTGGGGCTGGGGAGACACTTGTGGGGCTGGAGAGACACTTGTGGGGCTGGGGAGACACTTGTGGGGCTGGAGAGACACTTGTGGGGCTGGGGAGACACTTGTGGGGCTGGGGAGACACTTGTGGGGCTGGAGAGACACTTGTGGGCTGGAGAGACACTTGTGGGGCTGGGGAGACACTTGTGGGGCAGGAGAGACACTTGTGGGGCTGGAGAGACACTTGTGGGGCTGGAGAGACACTTGTGGGGCTGGGGAGACACTTGTGGGGCTGGAGAGACACTTGTGGGGCTGGGGAGACACTTGTGGGGCAGGAGAGACACTTGTGGGGCTGGGGAGACACTTGTGGGGCAGGAGAGACACTTGTGGGGCTGGGGAGACACTTGTGGGGCTGGAGAGACACTTGTGGGGCTGGGGAGGCACTTGTGGGGCAGGGGAGACACTTGTGGGGCTGGAGAGACACTTGTGGGGCTGGGGAGACACTTGTGGGGCTGGAGAGACACTTGTGGGGCTGGGGAGACACTTGTGGGGCTGGGGAGACACTTGTGGGGCAGGAGAGACACTTGTGGGGCTGGAGAGACACTTGTGGGGCTGGAGAGACACTTGTGGGGCTGGAGAGACACTTGTGGGGCTGGGGAGACACTTGTGGGGCTGGGGAGACACTTGTGGGGCTGGGTGGGGCTGGAGAGACACTTGTGGGGCAGGAGAGACACTTGTGGGGCTGGAGAGACACTTGTGGGGCTGGGGAGACACTTGTGGGGCTGGGGAGACACTTGTGGGGCTGGGGAGACACTTGTGGGGCTGGAGAGACACTTGTGGGGCTGGAGAGACACTTGTGGGGCTGGAGAGACACTTGTGGGGCTGGGGAGACACTTGTGGGGCTGGAGAGACACTTGTGGGGCTGGGGAGACACTTGTGGGGCTGGGGAGACACTTGTGGGGCTGGGGAGACACTTGTGGGGCTGGGAGACACTTGTGGGGCTGGGGAGACACTTGTGGGGCTGGAGAGACACTTGTGGGGCAGGAGAGACACTTGTGGGGCTGGGGAGACACTTGTGGGGCTGGAGAGACACTTGTGGGGCTGGAGAGACACTTGTGGGGCTGGGAGACACTTGTGGGGCTGGGGAGACACTTGTGGGGCTGGAGAGACACTTGTGGGGCTGGGGAGACACTTGTGGGGCTGGGGAGACACTTGTGGGGCTGGAGAGACACTTGTGGGGCTGGGGAGACACTTGTGGGGCTGGGAGAGACACTTGTGGGGCTGGGGAGACACTTGTGGGGCAGGAGAGACACTTGTGGGGCTGGGGAGACACTTGTGGGGCTGGGGAGACACTTGTGGGGCAGGAGAGACACTTGTGGGGCTGGGGAGACACTTGGGGGCTGGGGAGACACTTGTGGGGCTGGAGAGACACTTGTGGGGCTGGAGAGACACTTGTGGGGCTGGAGAGACACTTGTGGGGCTGGGGAGACACTTGTGGGGCTGGGAGACACTTGTGGGGCAGGAGAGACACTTGTGGGGCTGGAGAGACACTTGTGGGGCTGGGGAGACACTTGTGGGGCTGGAGAGACACTTGTGGGGCTGGAGAGACACTTGTGGGGCTGGGGAGACACTTGTGGGGCAGGAGAGACACTTGTGGGGCTGGAGAGACACTTGTGGGGCTGGAGAGACACTTGTGGGGCTGGGGAGACACTTGTGGGGCTGGAGAGACACTTGTGGGGCTGGGGAGACACTTGTGGGGCTGGAGAGACACTTGTGGGGCTGGAGAGACACTTGTGGGGCTGGGGAGACACT
>JAUNZM010002695.1:40000-57759 GCA_033459285.1 Clamator glandarius | reverse complement strand
GTGGTAATGGGGGGGGCACAGTTTGGGGGGGCAGCTTGGTTGGGGGGCAGTTGGGGGGGGCAGGTGGTAATGGGGGGGGCACAGTTTGGGGGGGCAGCCTGGTTTGGGGGGGCAGTGGGGGGGGCAGGTGGTAATGGGGGGGGGCACAGTTTGGGGGGGCAGCCTGGTTTGGGGGGGCAGTGGGGGGGGCAGGTGGTAATGGGGGGGGCACAGTTTGGGGGGGCAGCCTGGTTTGGGGGGGCAGTTGGGGGGGCAGGTGGTAATGGGGGGGGCACAGTTTGGGGGAGCAGCCTGGTTTGGGGGGGCAGTTGGGGGGGCAGGTGGTAATGGGGGGGGCACAGTTTGGGGGGGCAGCCTGGTTTGGGGGGGGCAGGTGGTAATGGGGGGGGCACAGTTTGGGGGGGCAGCTTGGTTGGGGGGCAGTTGGGGGGGGCAGGTGGTAATGGGGGGGCACAGTTTGGGGGGGCAGCCTGGTTGGGGGGGGCAGTTGGGGGGGCAGGTGGTAATGGGGGGGGCACAGTTTGGGGGAGCAGCCTGGTTTGGGGGGGCAGTTGGGGGGCAGGTGGTAATGGGGGGGGCACAGTTTGGGGGGGCAGCCTGGTTTGGGGGGGCAGTTGGGGGGGCAGGTGGTAATGGGGGGGGCACAGTTTGGGGGGGCAGCCTGATTTGGGGGGGCACTTGGGGGGGCAGGTGGTAATGGGGGGGGGCACAGTTTGGGGGAGCAGCCTGGTTTGGGGGAGCAGTTGGGGGGGCAGGTGGTAATGGGGGGGCACAGTTTGGGGGGGCAGCCTGGTTTGGGGGGGCAGTTGGGGGGGCAGGTGGTAATGGGGGGGCACAGTTTGGGGGGGCAGCCTGGTTTGGGGGGGCAGTTGGGGGGGCAGGTGGTAATGGGGGGGCACAGTTTGGGGGGGCAGCCTGGTTTGGGGGGGCAGTGGGGGGGAAGGTGGTAATGGGGGGGGCACAGTTTGGGGGGGCAGCCTGGTTTGGGGGGGCAGTTGGGGGGTAGGTGGTAATGGGGGGGGCACAGTTTGGGGGGGCAGCCTGGTTGGGGGGGGCAGTTGGGGGGGCAGGTGGTAATGGGGGGGGCACAGTTTGGGGGAGCAGCCTGGTTTGGGGGGGCAGTTGGGGGGCAGGTGGTAATGGGGGGGGCACAGTTTGGGGGGGCAGCCTGGTTTGGGGGGGCAGTTGGGGGGGCAGGTGGTAATGGGGGGGGCACAGTTTGGGGGGGCAGCCTGGTTTGGGGGAGCAGTTGGGGGGCAGGTGGTAATGGGGGGGGCACAGTTTGGGGGGGCAGCCTGGTTTGGAGGGGCAGTGGGGGGGCAGGTGGTAATGGGGGGTCACAGTTTGGGGGGGCAGCCTGGTTTGGGGGGGCAGTTGGGGGGGCAGGTGGTAATGGGGGGGGCACAGTTTGGGGGGGCAGCCTGTTTGGGGGGGCAGTTGGGGGGGCAGTTGGTAATGGGGGGGCACAGTTTGGGGGAGCAGCCTTGTTGGGGGGGGCAGCTGGTAATGGGGGTAATTGGGGGGGCAGCAATTTGGGGGGACAACTTGGTTTGGGGGGGGGCTGACTGGATTTGGGATGGGAGGGGCTCGGTTTGGGGGGGGGCACCTGATTTTGGGGGGGACGTTTGGAGGAGCAGCTGATAATGGGGGAGACTTGGGGGGCAGAGTTGGGGGGGGCACAGTTTGGGGGTGACTCGGTTTGGAGTGGGACGGGCTCGGTTTTTGGGGGGGGGGGGGGCACCTGATTGGGGGGGGGCAGTTAGAGGGGTCGACCTGGTTTGGGGGAGGAGCAGGTAATGGGGGGGGCCCAGATGACATGGTTCGGGGGGGGGGGAGCTTGGTTTTGGGGGGGGGGGGGGGGGGGGGGGGGGGGGGGGGGGGGGGGGGGGGGGGGGGGGGGGGGGGGGGGGGGGGGGGGGGGGGGGGGGGGGGGGGGGGGGGGGGGGGGGGGGGGGGGGGGGGGGGGGGGGGGGGGGGGGGTCTCCTGATTTGGGGGGGCTGGGGAGAATTTGGGGGGGGGCAGCTGGTACTGGGGGGGCACTTGGAGAGGGGTCCTAGAATGGGCTTGGGGTCCCCTTGGATGCAGGGATGGGTTTGGGGGTCTCCTAGGATGAGTTTGGGGTCCCCTTGGATGGGTTTGGGGTCCCCTTGAATGCAGGGATGGGTTTGGGGGTCTCCTAGGATGAGTTTGGGGTCCCCTTGGATGGGTTTGGGGGTCTCCTTGGATGCAGGGATGGGTTTGGGGGTCTCCTAGGATGAGTTTGGGGTCCCCTTGGATGGGTTTGGGGGTCTCCTTGGATGCAGGGATGGGTTTGGTGGTCTCCTAGGATGAGTTTGGGGTCCCCTTGGATGGGTTTGGGGGTCTCCTTGGATGCAGGGATGGGTTTGGGGGTCTCCTAGGATGAGTTTGGGGTCCCCTTGGATGGGTTTGGGGGTCCCCTTGGATGCAGGGATGGGTTTGGGGGTCTCCTAGGATGAGTTTGGGGTCCCCTTGGATGGGTTTGGGGGTCCCCTTGGATGCAGGGATGGGTTTGGGGGTCTCCTAGGATGAGTTTGGGGTCCCCTTGGATGGGTTTGGGGGTCCCCTAGGATGAGTTTGGGGTCCCCTTGGATGGGTTTGGGGGTCTCCTTGGATGCAGGGATGGGTTTGGGGGTCTCCTAAAATGAGTTTGGGGTCCCCTTGGATGGGTTTGGGGGTCTCCTTGGATACAGGGATGGGTTTGGGGGTCTCCTAGGATGAGTTTGGGGTCCCCTTGGATGGGTTTGGGGGTCTCCTTGGATGCAGGGATGGGTTTGGGGGTCTCCTAGGATGAGTTTGGGGTCCCCTTGGATGGGTTTGGGGGTCTCCTTGGATGCAGGGATGGGTTTGGGGGTCTCTTAGGATGAGTTTGGGGTCCCCTTGGATGGGTTTGGGGATCTCCTAGGATGAGTTTGGGGTCCCCTTGGATGGGTTTGGGGTCCCCTTGGATGCAGGGATGGGTTTGGGGGTCTCCTAGGATGAGTTTGGGGTCCCCTTGGATGGGTTTGGGGGTCTCCTTGGATGCAGGGATGGGTTTGGGGGTCTCTTAGGATGAGTTTGGGGTCCCCTTGGATGGGTTTGGGGGTCTCCTTGGATGCAGGGATGGGTTTGGGGGTCTCCTAGGATGAGTTTGGGGTCCCCTTGGATGGGTTTGGGGGTCTCTTAGGATGAGTTTGGGGTCCCCTTGGATGGGTTTGGGGGTCTCCTTGGATGCAGGGATGGGTTTGGGGGTCTCCTAGGATGAGTTTGGGGTCCCCTTGGATGGGTTTGGGGGTCCCCTTGGATGCAGGGATGGGTTTGGGGGTCTCCTAGGATGAGTTTGGGGTCCCCTTGGATGGGTTTGGGGTCCCCTTGGATGCAGGGATGGGTTTGGGGGTCTCCTAGGATGAGTTTGGGGTCCCCTTGGATGGGTTTGGGGGTCTCCTTGGATGCAGGGATGGGTTTGGGGGTCTCTTAGGATGAGTTTGGGGTCCCCTTGGATGGGTTTGGGGGTCTCCTTGGATGCAGGGATGGGTTTGGGGGTCTCCTAGGATGAGTTTGGGGTCCCCTTGGATGGGTTTGGGGGTCTCTTAGGATGAGTTTGGGGTCCCCTTGGATGGGTTTGGGGGTCTCCTTGGATGCAGGGATGGGTTTGGGGGTCTCCTAGGATGAGTTTGGGGTCCCCTTGGATGGGTTTGGGGGTCCCCTTGGATGCAGGGATGGGTTTGGGGGTCTCCTAGGATGAGTTTGGGGTCCCCTTGGATGGGTTTGGGGTCCCCTTGGATGCAGGGATGGGTTTGGGGGTCTCCTAGGATGAGTTTGGGGTCCCCTTGGATGGGTTTGGGGGTCTCCTAGGATGAGTTTGGGGTCCCCTTGGATGGGTTTGGGGGTCTCCTTGGATGCAGGGATGGGTTTGGGGGTCTCCTAGGATGAGTTTGGGGTCCCATTGGATGGGTTTGGGGGTCTCCTTGGATGCAGGGATGGGTTTGGGGGTCTCCTTGGATGAGTTTGGGGTCCCCTTGGATGGGTTTGGGGGTCTCCTAGGATGAGTTTGGGGTCCCCTTGGATGGGTTTGGGGGTCTCCTTGGATGCAGGGATGGGTTTGGGGGTCTCCTAGGATGAGTTTGGGGTCCCCTTGGATGGGTTTGGGGGTCTCCTTGGATGAGTTTGGGGTCCCCTTGGATGGGTTTGGGGGTCTCCTAGGATGAGTTTGGGGTCCCCTTGGATGGGTTTGGGGGTCCCCTTGGATGCAGGGATGGGTTTGGGGGTCTCCTAGGATGAGTTTGGGGTCCCATTGGATGGGTTTGGGGGTCTCCTTGGATGCAGGGATGGGTTTGGGGGTCTCCTAGGATGAGTTTGGGGTCCCCTTGGATGGGTTTGGGGGTTTCCTTGGATGCAGGGATGGGTTTGGGGGTCTCCTAAAATGAGTTTGGGGTCCCCTTGGATGGGTTTGGGGGTCTCCTTGGATGCAGGGATGGGTTTGGGGGTCTCTTAGGATGAGTTTGGGGTCCCCTTGGATGGGTTTGGGGGTCCCCTTGGATGCAGGGATGGGTTTGGGGGTCTCCTAGGATGAGTTTGGGGTCCCCTTGGATGGGTTTCGGGGTCCCCTTGGATGCAGGGATGGGTTTGGGGGTCTCCTAGGATGAGTTTGGGGTCCCCTTGGATGGGTTTGGGGGTCCCCTTGGATGCAGGGATGGGTTTGGGGGTCTCCTAGGATGAGTTTGGGGTCCCCTTGGATGGGTTTGGGGGTCTCCTTGGATGCAGGGATGGGTTTGGGGGTCTCCTAGGATGAGTTTGGGGTCCCCTTGGATGGGTTTGGGGGTCCCCTTGGATGGATTTGGGGGTCTCCTCAGACGGGTTTGGGGGGTCCCCTTGGATGGGTTTGGGGGTCTACTCCGACGGGTTTGGGGGGTCCCCTTGGGTGGATTTGGGGGTCTCCTCAGACGGGTTTGGGGGGGTCCCCTTGGATGGATTTGGGGGTCTCCTCAGACGGGTTTGGGGGGGTCCCCTTGGGTGGATTTGGGGGTCTCCTCAGACGGGTTTGGGGGGTCCCCTTGGGTGGATTTGGGGGTCTCCTCAGACGGGTTTGGGGGGTCCCCTTGGGTGGATTTGGGGGTCTCTTCAGACGGGTTTGGGGGGGTCCCCTTGGATGGATTTGGGGGTCTCTTCAGACGGGTTTGGGGGGGTCCCCTTGGATGGATTTGGGGGTCTCCTCAGACGGGTTTGGGGGGGTCCCCTTGGATGGATTTGGGGGTCTCCTCAGACGGGTTTGGGGGGGTCCCCTTGGATGGATTTGGGGGTCTCCTCAGATGGGTTTGGGGGGGTCCCCTTGGATGGATTTGGGGGTCTCCTCAGACGGGTTTGGGGGGGTCCCCTTGGGTGGATTTGGGGGTCTCCTCAGACGGGTTTGGGGGGGTCCCCTTGGATGGATTTGGGGGTCTCCTCAGACAGGTTTGGGGGGTCCCCTTGGATGGATTTGGGGGTCTCCTCAGACGGGTTTGGGGGGGTCCCCTTGGATGGATTTGGGGGTCTCCTCAGACGGCTTTGGGGGGTCCCCTTGGATGGATTTGGGGGTCTCCTCAGACGGGTTTGGGGGGTCCCCTTGGGTGGATTTGGGGGTCTCCTCAGACGGGTTTGGGGGGGTCCCCTTGGATGGATTTGGGGGTCTCCTCAGACGGGTTTGGGGGGGTCCCCTTGGATGGATTTGGGGGTCTCCTCAGACGGGTTTGGGGGGTCCCCTTGGATGGATTTGGGGGTCTCCTCAGACGGGTTTGGGGGGGTCCCCTTGGATGGATTTGGGGGTCTCCTCAGACGGGTTTGGGGGGGTCCCCTTGGGTGGATTTGGGGGTCTCCTCAGACAGGTTTGGGGGGTCCCCTCGGATGGATTTTGGGGGTCTCCTCAGACGGGTTTGGGGGGTCCCCTTGGATGGATTTGGGGGTCTCCTCAGATGGGTTTGGGGGGTCCCCTTGGGTGGATTTGGGGGTCTCCTCAGATGGGTTTGGGGGGTCCCCTTGGATGGATTTGGGGGTCTCCTCAGACGGGTTTGGGGGGTCCCCTTGGGTGGATTTGGGGGTCTCCTCAGACGGGTTTGGGGGGGTCCCCTTGGATGGATTTGGGGGTCTCCTCAGACGGGTTTGGGGGGTCCCTTTGGGTGGATTTGGGGGTCTCCTCAGACGGGTTTGGGGGGGTCCCCTTGGATGGATTTGGGGGTCTCCTCAGACGGGTTTGGGGGGTCCCCTTGGATGGATTTGGGGGTCTCCTCAGACAGGTTTGGGGGGTCCCCTTGGGTGGATTTGGGGGTCTCCTCAGACGGGTTTGGGGGGTCCCCTTGGGTGGATTTGGGGGTCTCCTCAGACGGGTTTGGGGGGGTCCCCTTGGGTGGATTTGGGGGTCTCCTCAGACGGGTTTGGGGGGGTCCCCCTGGATGGATTTGGGGGTCTCCTCAGACGGGTTTGGGGGGGTCCCCTTGGATGGATTTGGGGGTCTCCTCAGATAGGTTTGGGGGGTCCCCTTGGGTGGATTTTGGGGTCTCCTCAGACGGGTTTGGGGGGGTCCCCTTGGATGGATTTGGGGGTCTCCTCAGACGGGTTTGGGGGGGTCCCCTTGGATGGATTTTGGGGTCTCCTTGGATGGATTTCGGGGTGTCCCGGGGCGTCCGTTAACCCTTCCCCTCCCTGGTCCCCAGGGTCTTCAAGAAGGCCAGTCCCAACGGGAAGGTAAGAGGGGACCCACCGCTCGGGCACCCGGGCTCGGGGACGTCTCGAGGGGTTCCAGGGGTCCCCACGACGTCCCCCCCTGACCCCGAGTGTCCCCCCGTGTCCCCCCCCCCCCAGCTCACTGTCTACCTGGGCAAGAGGGACTTCGTGGACCACATCGACGTGGTGGATCCCGTGGGTACGTGGGGACCTGGGGTCCCCCCCATCCCATCATCTCCCATCCTGGTGTCCCCCCCCATCCCATCATCTCCATCCTGGTGTCCCCCCCATCCCATCATCTCCCACCCTGGTGTCCCCCCCCATCCCATCATCTCCCACCCTGGTGTCCCCCCCCATCCCATCATCTCCCATCCTGGTGTCCCCCCCATCCCATCATCTCCCACCCTGGTGTCCCCCCCATCCCATCATCTCCCACCCTGGTGTCCCCCCCATCCCATCATCTCCCACCCTGCTGTCCCCCCCCATCCCATCATCTCCCATCCTGGTGTCCCCCCCATCCCATCATCTCCCACCCTGGTGTCCCCCCCATCCCATCATCTCCCATCCTGGTGTCCCCCCCATCCCATCATCTCCCACCCTGGTGTCCCCCCCCATCCCATCATCTCCATCCTGGTGTCCCCCCCATCCCATCATCTCCCACCCTGGTGTCCCCCCCATCCCATCATCTCCCACCCTGGTGTCCCCCCCATCCCATCATCTCCCACCATGGTGTCCCCCCCATCCCATCATCTCCCACCCTGGTGTCCCCCCCCATCCCATCATCTCCCACCCTGGTGTCCCCCCCCATCCCATCATCTCCATCCTGGTGTCCCCCCCATCCCATCATCTCCCATCCTGGTGTCCCCCCCATCCCATCATCTCCCACCCTGGTGTCCCCCCCATCCCATCATCTCCCACCCTGGTGTCCCCCCCCATCCCATCATCTCCCACCCTGGTGTCCCCCCCATCCCATCATCTCCCACCCTGGTGTCCCCCCCATCCCATCATCTCCCATCCTGGTGTCCCCCCCATCCCATCATCTCCCACCCTGGTGTCCCCCCCCATCCCATCATCTCCCACCCTGGTGTCCCCCCCATCCCATCATCTCCCATCCTGGTGTCCCCCCCATCCCATCATCTCCCACCCTGGTGTCCCCCCCATCCCATCATCTCCCACCCTGGTGTCCCCCCCCATCCCATCATCTCCCACCCTGGTGTCCCCCCCATCCCATCATCTCCCACCCTGGTGTCCCCCCCATCCCATCATCTCCCACCCTGGTGTCCCCCCCATCCCATCATCTCCCACCCTGGTGTCCCCCCCAATCCCATCATCTCCCATCCTGGTGTCCCCCCCATCCCATCATCTCCCACCCTGGTGTCCCCCCACATCCCATCATCTCCCACCCTGGTGTCCCCCCCCATCCCATCATCTCCCACCCTGGTGTCCCCCCCATCCCATCATCTCCCACCCTGGTGTCCCCCCCATCCCATCATCTCCCACCCTGGTGTCCCCCCCATCCCATCATCTCCCATCCTGGTGTCCCCCCCATCCCATCATCTCCCACCCTGGTGTCCCCCCCATCCCATCATCTCCCATCCTGGTGTCCCCCGCCATCCCATCATCTCCCACCCTGGTGTCCCCCCCATCCCATCATCTCCCATCCTGGTGTCCCCCCCATCCCATCATCTCCATCCTGGTGTCCCCCCCATCCCATCATCTCCCATCCTGGTGTCCCCCCCCATCCCATCATCTCCCACCCTGGTGTCCCCCCCATCCCATCATCTCCCACCCTGGTGTCCCCCCCATCCCATCATCTCCCACCCTGGTGTCCCCCCCATCCCATCATCTCCCACCCTGGTGTCCCCCCCCATCCCATCATCTCCCATCCTGGTGTCCCCCCCCATCCCATCATCTCCCACCCTGGTGTCCCCCCCCATCCCATCATCTCCCATCCTGGTGTCCCCCCCCATCCCATCATCTCCCACCCTGGTGTCCTCCCCATCCCATCATCTCCCACCCTGGTGTCCCCCCACATCCCATCATCTCCCACCCTGGTGTCCCCCCCCATCCCATCATCTCCCACCCTGGTGTCCCCCCCCATCCCATCATCTCCCACCCTGGTGTCCCCCCCCATCCCATCATCTCCCATCCTGGTGTCCCCCCCCATCCCATCATCTCCCACCCTGGTGTCCCCCCCATCCCATCATCTCCCACCCTGGTGTCCCCCCCATCCCATCATCTCCCACCCTGGTGTCCCCCCCATCCCATCATCTCCCACCCTGGTGTCCCCCCCCATCCCATCATCTCCCACCCTGGGTGTCCCCCCCCATCCCATCATCTCCCATCCTGGTGTCCCCCCCCATCCCATCATCTCCCATCCTGGTGTCCCCCCCCATCCCATCATCTCCCACCCTGGTGTCCCCCCCATCCCATCATCTCCCATCCTGGTGTCCCCCCCATCCCATCATCTCCATCCTGGTGTCCCCCCCATCCCATCATCTCCCACCCTGGTGTCCCCCCCATCCCATCATCTCCCATCCTGGTGTCCCCCCCCATCCCATCATCTCCCACCCTGGTGTCCCCCCCCATCCCATCATCTCCCACCCTGGTGTCCCCCCCCATCCCATCATCTCCCACCCTGGTGTCCCCCCCCATCCCATCATCTCCCATCCTGGTGTCCCCCCCATCCCATCATCTCCCATCCTGGTGTCCCCCCCATCCCATCATCTCCCACCCTGGTGTCCCCCCCCATCCCATCATCTCCCACTCCTGGTGTCCCCCCCCATCCCATCATCTCCCATCCTGGTGTCCCCCCCCATCCCATCATCTCCCATCCTGGTGTCCCCCCCATCCCATCATCTCCCACCCTGGTGTCCCCCCCATCCCATCATCTCCCACTCCTGGTGTCCCCCCCATCCCATCATCTCCCATCCTGGTGTCCCCCCCATCCCATCATCTCCCACTCCTGGTGTCCCCCCCCCATCCCATCATCTCCCATCCTGGTGTCCCCCCCCATCCCATCATCCTCCCACTCCTGGTGTCCCCCCCCATCCCATCATCTCCCATCCTGGTGTCCCCCCCCATCCCATCATCTCCCATCCTGGTGTCCCCCCCCCATCCCATCATCTCCCACCCTGGTGTCCCCCCCCCATCCCCATCATCTCCCACCTCTGGTGTCCCCCCCCATCCCATCATCATCTCCCACATCCTGGTGTCCCCCCCCCCCCCATCCCATCATCTCCCATCCTGGTGTCCCCCCCCATCCCATCATCTCCCACCCTGGTGTCCCCCCCCATCCCATCATCTCCCACCCTGGTGTCCCCCCCATCCCATCATCTCCCACCCTGGTGTCCCCCCCATCCCATCATCTCCCACCCTGGTGTCCCCCCCCATCCCATCATCTCCCATCCTGGTGTCCCCCCCATCCCATCATCTCCCACCCTGGTGTCCCCCCCCATCCCATCATCTCCCACCCTGGTGTCCCCCCCATCCCATCATCTCCCACCCTGGTGTCCCCCCCATCCCATCATCTCCCACCCTGGTGTCCCCCCCCATCCCATCATCTCCCACCCTGGTGTCCCCCCCATCCCATCATCTCCCATCCTGGTGTCCCCCCCATCCCATCATCTCCATCCTGGTGTCCCCCCCATCCCATCATCTCCCACCCTGGTGTCCCCCCCCATCCCATCATCTCCCACCCTGGTGTCCCCCCCATCCCATCATCTCCCACCCTGGTGTCCCCCCCCATCCCATCATCTCCCACCCTGGTGTCCCCCCCATCCCATCATCTCCCACCCTGGTGTCCCCCCCATCCCATCATCTCCCACCCTGGTGTCCCCCCCCATCCCATCATCTCCCACCCTGGTGTCCCCCCCATCCCATCATCTCCCACCCTGGTGTCCCCCCCATCCCATCATCTCCCACTCTGGTGTCCCCCCCATCCCATCATCTCCCACCCTGGTGTCCCCCCCCATCCCATCATCTCCCACCCTGGTGTCCCCCCCATCCCATCATCTCCCATCCTGGTGTCCCCCCCATCCCATCATCTCCATCCTGGTGTCCCCCCCATCCCATCATCTCCCACCCTGGTGTCCCCCCCCATCCCATCATCTCCCACCCTGGTGTCCCCCCCATCCCATCATCTCCCACCCTGGTGTCCCCCCCATCCCATCATCTCCCACCCTGGTGTCCCCCCCATCCCATCATCTCCCACCCTGGTGTCCCCCCCATCCCATCATCTCCCACCCTGGTGTCCCCCCCCATCCCATCATCTCCCACCCTGGTGTCCCCCCCATCCCATCATCTCCCATCCTGGTGTCCCCCCCATCCCATCATCTCCATCCTGGTGTCCCCCCCATCCCATCATCTCCCACCCTGGTGTCCCCCCCCATCCCATCATCTCCCACCCTGGTGTCCCCCCCATCCCATCATCTCCCACCCTGGTGTCCCCCCCATCCCATCATCTCCCATCCTGGTGTCCCCCCCATCCCATCATCTCCCATCATGGTGTCCCCCCCATCCCATCATCTCCCACCCTGGTGTCCCCCCCCATCCCATCATCTCCCATCCTGGTGTCCCCCCCATCCCATCATCTCCCATCCTGGTGTCCCCCCCATCCCATCATCTCCCACCCTGGTGTCCCCCCCATCCCATCATCTCCATCCTGGTGTCCCCCCCATCCCATCATCTCCACCCTGGTGTCCCCCCCCATCCCATCATCTCCCATCCTGGTGTCCCCCCCATCCCATCATCTCCCACCCTGGTGTCCCCCCCATCCCATCATCTCCCACCCTGGTGTCCCCCCCATCCCATCATCTCCCATCCTGGTGTCCCCCCCATCCCATCATCTCCCACCCTGGTGTCCCCCCCATCCCATCATCTCCCACCCTGGTGTCCCCCCCATCCCATCATCTCCCACCCTGGTGTCCCCCCCATCCCATCATCTCCCACCCTGGTGTCCCCCCCATCCCATCATCTCCCACCCTGGTGTCCCCCCCATCCCATCATCTCCCACCCTGGTGTCCCCCCCATCCCATCATCTCCCATCCTGGTGTCCCCCCCATCCCATCATCTCCCACCCTGGTGTCCTCCCCATCCCATCATCTCCCACCCTGGTGTCCCCCCCATCCCATCATCTCCCACCCTGGTGTCCCCCCCATCCCATCATCTCCCATCCTGGTGTCCCCCCCATCCCATCATCTCCCATCCTGGTGTCCCCCCCATCCCATCATCTCCATCCTGGTGTCCCCCCCCATCCCATCATCTCCCACCCTGGTGTCCCCCCCATCCCATCATCTCCCACCCTGGTGTCCCCCCCCATCCCATCATCTCCCACCCTGGTGTCCCCCCCCATCCCATCATCTCCCACCCTGGTGTCCCCCCCCATCCCATCATCTCCCACCCTGGTGTCCCCCCCCATCCCATCATCTCCCACCCTGGTGTCCCCCCCATCCCATCATCTCCCATCCTGGTGTCCCCCCCATCCCATCATCTCCACCCTGGTGTCCCCCCCATCCCATCATCTCCCACCCTGGTGTCCCCCCCCCATCCCATCATCTCCACCCTGGTGTCCCCCCCATCCCATCATCTCCCATCATGGTGTCCCCCCCATCCCATCATCTCCCACCCTGGTGTCCCCCCCATCCCATCATCTCCCACCCTGGTGTCCCCCCCATCCCATTGTCCCCCCCGTGTCCCTGACTCCTGTTCCCTTCCAGACGGGGTTGTCCTGGTGGATCCCGAGTACCTCAAGGAGCGCAAAGGTAACGTCTCCCTGTCCTGCTGTCCCCACCCCGTCCCGGTGTCACCTGGTTGGTCCCCAGGGTGATGTCCCCATGTCCCACCTCCCCCTGAGCCACCAGAGCTTCTCGAGGGGCTTCAGGGACATGATGGAACCTCCCGTGGTGCCTCCATCCCATGATGGAACCTCCCGTGGTGCCTCCATCCCATGGTGGAACCTCTCATGGTGCCTCCATCCCATGATGGAACCTCTCATGGTGCCTCCATCCCATGGTGGAGCCTCCCGTGGTGCCTCCATCCCATGGTGGAACCTCCCGTGGTGCCTCCATCCCATGATGGAACCTCCCGTGGTGCCTCCATCCCATGGTGGAACCTCCCGTGGTGCCTCCATCCCATGATGGAACCTCCCGTGGTGCCTCCATCCCATGATGGAAACTCCCGTGGTGCCTCCATCCCATGGTGGAACCTCCCGTGGTGCCTCCATCCCATGATGGAACCTCCCGTGGTGCCTCCATCCCATGATGGACCCTCCCGTGGTGCCTCCATCCCATGATGGAACCTCCCGTGGTGCCTCCATCCCATGATGGACCCTCCCGTGGTGCCTCCATCCCATGATGGAACCTCCCATGGTGCCTCCATCCCATGATGGAACCTCCGTGGTGCCTCCATCCCATGATGGAACCTCCCGTGGTGCCTCCATCCCATGATGGAACCTCCCGTGGTGCCTCCATCCCATGATGGAACCTCCCGTGGTGCCTCCATCCCATGATGGAACCTCCCGTGATGCCTCCATCCCATGATGGACCCTCTCGTGGTGCCTCCATCCCATGATGGAACCTCCCGTGGTGCCTCCATCCCATGGTGGAACCTCCCGTGGTGCCTCCATCCCATGATGGACCCTCTCATGGTGCCTCCACCCCCTGTCCCCCTCTCCAGTCTTCGTGACGTTGACCTGCGCCTTCCGCTACGGCCGCGAGGACCTGGACGTGTTGGGTTTGACCTTCCGCAAGGACCTCTTTGTGGCCAACGCTCAGGCCTTCCCGCCCGTCCCCGAGGAGAAGAAGCCCCTGACGCGGCTGCAGGAGCGACTCATCAAGAAGCTGGGCGAGCACGCCTACCCCTTCACCTTCGAGGTGGGCACCCAGGGACCTTCTCGGGGCTGGAGATGTTCTCCTGGCTGGAGCTGGAGATGTTCTCCTGGCTGGGGCTGGAGATGTTCTCCTGGCTGGAGCTGGAGATGTTCTCCTGGCTGGGGCTGGAGATGTTCTCCTGGCTGGGGCTGGAGATGTTCTCCTGGCTGGAGCTGGAGATGTTCTCCTGGCTGGAGCTGGAGATGTTCTCCTGGCTGGGGCTGGAGATGTTCTCCTGGCTGGAGCTGGAGATGTTCTCCTGGCTGGGGCTGGAGATGTTCTCCTGGCTGGGGCTGGAGATGTTCTCCTGGCTGGGGCTGGAGATGTTCTCCTGGCTGGAGCTGGAGATGTTCTCCTGGCTGGAGCTGGAGATGTTCTCCTGGCTGGGGCTGGAGATGTTCTCCTGGCTGGGGCTGGAGATGTTCTCCTGGCTGGGGCTGGAGATGTTCTCCTGGCTGGAGCTGGAGATGTTCTCCTGGCTGGAGCTGGAGATGTTCTCCTGGCTGGGGCTGGAGATGTTCTCCTGGCTGGAGCTGGAGATGTTCTCCTGGCTGGAGCTGGAGATGTTCTCCTGGCTGGAGCTGGAGATGTTCTCCTGGCTGGGGCTGGAGATGTTCTCCTGGCTGGGGCTGGAGATGTTCTCCTGGCTGGGGCTGGAGATGTTCTCCTGGCTGGGGCTGGAGATGTTCTCCTGGCTGGGGCTGGAGATGTTCTCCTGGCTGGAGCTGGAGATGTTCTCCTGGCTGGAGCTGGAGATGTTCTCCTGGCTGGGGTTGGAGATGTTCTCCTGGCTGGGGCTGGAGATGTTCTCCTGGCTGGGGCTGGAGATGTTCTCCTGGCTGGGGCTGGAGATGTTCTCCTGGCTGGAGCTGGAGATGTTCTCCTGGCTGGAGCTGGAGATGTTCTCCTGGCTGGAGCTGGAGATGTTCTCCTGGCTGGGGCTGGAGATGTTCTCTGGCTGGAGCTGGAGATGTTCTCCTGGCTGGAGCTGGAGATGTTCTCCTGGCTGGAGCTGGAGATGTTCTCCTGGCTGGGGCTGGAGATGTTCTCCTGGCTGGGGCTGGAGATGTTCTCCTGGCTGGAGCTGGAGATGTTCTCCTGGCTGGAGCTGGAGATGTTCTCCTGGCTGGAGCTGGAGATGTTCTCCTGGCTGGAGCTGGAGACGTTCTCCTGGCTGGGGCTGGAGATGTTCTCCTGGCTGGGGCTGGAGATATTCTCCTGGCTGGGGCTGGAGATGTTCTCCTGGCTGGGGCTGGAGATGTTCTCCTGGCTGGAGCTGGAGATGTTCTCCTGGCTGGGGCTGGAGATGTTCTCCTGGCTGGAGCTGGAGATGTTCTCCTGGCTGGAGCTGGAGATGTTCTCCTGGCTGGAGCTGGAGATGTTCTCCTGGCTGGGGCTGGAGATGTTCTCCTGGCTGGGGCTGGAGATGTTCTCCTGGCTGGAGCTGGAGATGTTCTCCTGGCTGGGGCTGGAGATGTTCTCCTGGCTGGAGCTGGAGATGTTCTCCTGGCTGGGGCTGGAGATGTTCTCCTGGCTGGGGCTGGAGATGTTCTCCTGGCTGGGGCTGGAGATGTTCTCCTGGCTGGGCTGGAGATGTTCTCCTGGCTGGAGCTGGAGATGTTCTCCTGGCTGGGGCTGGGGATGTTCTCCTGGCTGGGCTGGAGATGTTCTCCTGGCTGGGGCTGGAGATGTTCTCCTGGCTGGGGCTGGAGATGTTCTCCTGGCTGGGCTGGAGATGTTCTCCTGGCTGGGGCTGGAGATGTTCTCCTGGCTGGAGCTGGAGATGTTCTCCTGGCTGGGGCTGGAGATGTTCTCCTGGCTGGGGCTGGAGATGTTCTCCTGGCTGGAGCTGGAGATGTTCTCCTGGCTGGAGCTGGAGATGTTCTCCTGGCTGGAGCTGGAGATGTTCTCCTGGCTGGGGCTGGAGATGTTCTCCTGGCTGGAGCTGGAGATGTTCTCCTGGCTGGAGCTGGAGATGTTCTCCTGGCTGGGGCTGGAGATGTTCTCCTGGCTGGGGCTGGAGATGTTCTCCTGGCTGGGCTGGAGATGTTCTCCTGGCTGGGGCTGGAGATGTTCTCCTGGCTGGGGCTGGAGATGTTCTCCTGGCTGGAGCTGGAGATGTTCTCCTGGCTGGGGCTGGAGATGTTCTCCTGGCTGGAGCTGGAGATGTTCTCCTGGCTGGGGCTGGAGATGTTCTCCTGGCTGGAGCTGGAGATGTTCTCCTGGCTGGGGCTGGAGATGTTCTCCTGGCTGGGGCTGGAGATGTTCTCCTGGCTGGGGCTGGAGATGTTCTCCTGGCTGGGGCTGGAGATGTTCTCCTGGCTGGATCTGGAGATGTTCTCCTGGCTGGGGCTGGAGATGTTCTCCTGGCTGGGGCTGGAGATGTTCTCCTGGCTGGGGCTGGAGATGTTCTCCTGGCTGGAGCTGGAGATGTTCTCCTGGCTGGGGCTGGAGATGTTCTCCTGGCTGGAGCTGGAGATGTTCTCCTGGCTGGAGCTGGAGATGTTCTCCTGGCTGGATCTGGAGATGTTCTCCTGGCTGGAGCTGGAGATGTTCTCCTGGCTGGAGCTGGAGATGTTCTCCTGGCTGGGGCTGGAGATGTTCTCCTGGCTGGAGCTGGAGATGTTCTCCTGGCTGGGGCTGGAGATGTTCTCCTGGCTGGAGCTGGAGATGTTCTCCTGGCTGGGGCTGGAGATGTTCTCCTGGCTGGAGCTGGAGATGTTCTCCTGGCTGGAGCTGGAGATGTTCTCCTGGCTGGGGCTGGAGATGTTCTCCTGGCTGGAGCTGGAGATGTTCTCCTGGCTGGAGCTGGAGATGTTCTCCTGGCTGGAGCTGGAGATGTTCTCCTGGCTGGGCTGGAGATGTTCTCCTGGCTGGGGCTGGAGATGTTCTCCTGGCTGGAGCTGGAGATGTTCTCCTGGCTGGGGCTGGAGATGTTCTCCTGGCTGGAGCTGGAGATGTTCTCCTGGCTGGAGCTGGAGATGTTCTCCTGGCTGGGGCTGGAGATGTTCTCCTGGCTGGGGCTGGAGATGTTCTCCTGGCTGGGGCTGGAGATGTTCTCCTGGCTGGGGCTGGAGATGTTCTCCTGGCTGGGGCTGGAGATGTTCTCCTGGCTGGGGCTGGAGATGTTCTCCTGGCTGGAGCTGGAGATGTTCTCCTGGCTGGAGCTGGAGATGTTCTCCTGGCTGGAGCTGGAGATGTTCTCCTGGCTGGGGCTGGAGATGTTCTCCTGGCTGGGGCTGGAGATGTTCTCCTGGCTGGGGCTGGAGATGTTCTCCTGGCTGGGGCTGGAGATGTTCTCCTGGCTGGAGCTGGAGATGTTCTCCTGGCTGGAGCTGGAGATGTTCTCCTGGCTGGAGCTGGAGATGTTCTCCTGGCTGGGGCTGGAGATGTTCTCCTGGCTGGGGCTGGAGATGTTCTCCTGGCTGGGGCTGGAGATGTTCTCCTGGCTGGGGCTGGAGATGTTCTCCTGGCTGGGGCTGGAGATGTTCTCCTGGCTGGGGCTGGAGATGTTCTCCTGGCTGGGGCTGGAGATGTTCTCCTGGCTGGGGCTGGAGATGTTCTCCTGGCTGGGGCTGGAGATGTTCTCCTGGCTGGGGCTGGAGATGTTCTCCTGGCTGGAGCTGGAGATGTTCTCCTGGCTGGGCTGGAGATGTTCTCCTGGCTGGGGCTGGAGATGTTCTCCTGGCTGGGGCTGGAGATGTTCTCCTGGCTGGAGCTGGAGATGTTCTCCTGGCTGGAGCTGGAGATGTTCTCCTGGCTGGGGCTGGAGATGTTCTCCTGGCTGGAGCTGGAGATGTTCTCCAGGCTGGGGCTGGAGATGTTCTCCTGGCTGGGGCTGGAGATGTTCTCCAGGCTGGAGCTGGAGATGTTCTCCTGGCTGGGGCTGGAGATGTTCTCCAGGCTGGAGCTGGAGATGTTCTCCTGGCTGGAGCTGGAGATGTTCTCCAGGCTGGGGCTGGAGATGTTCTCCAGGCTGGAGCTGGGGACGTTCCCGGGTGTCCTGACGGCCTCTCTCCCCGCAGCGACCTGGTGGCCCCCAGCTCCACCTTCTGCAAGGTCTACACCCTCACGCCGTTCCTGGCCAACAACCGGGAGAAGCGGGGGCTGGCGCTGGACGGGAAACTCAAGCACGAGGACACCAACCTGGCCTCCAGCACCCTGTGAGCTGCCGCGCGGCCCCCCGGGGACCCTCC
>JAUNZM010002695.1:0-35000 GCA_033459285.1 Clamator glandarius | reverse complement strand
CTTCCTGAGATGCCACCACGGCCCCTCAAACCTTCCTGAGATGCCACCACAGCCCCTCAAACCTCCCTGAGATGCCACCACAGCCCCTCAAACCTTCCTGAGATGCCACCACGGCCCCTCAAACCTTCCTGAGATGCCACTAAGTCCCCTCAAACTTCCTGAGATGCCACCAAGTCCCCTCAAACCTTTCTGAGATGCCACCAAGTCCCTCAAACCTTCCTGAGATGCCACCAAGTCCCCTCAAACCTTCCTGAGATGCCACCAAGTCCCCTCAAACCTTCCTGAGATGCCACCACGGCCCCTCAAACCTTCCTGAGATGCCACCACGGCCCCTCAAACCTTCCTGAGATGCCACCACGGCCCCTCAAACCTTCCTGAGATGCCACCACGGCCCCTCAAACCTTCCTGAGATGCCACCATGGCCCCTCAAACCTTTCTGAGATGCCACCACGGCCCCTCAAACCTTCCTGAGATGCCACCACGACCCCAAAAACCTCCTGAGATGCCACCACGGCCCCTCAAACCTTCCTGAGATGCCACCATGGCCCCTCAAACCTTCCTGAGATGCCACTAAGTCCCCTCAAACCTTCCTGAGATGCCACCACGGCCCCTCAAACCTTCCTGAGATGCCACCACGCCCCTCAAACCTTCCTGAGATGCCACCACGGCCCTCAAACCTTCCTGAGATGCCACCACGGCCCCTCAAACCTTCCTGAGATGCCACCATGGCCCTCAAACCTTTCTGAGATGCCACCACGGCCCCTCAAACCTTCCTGAGATGCCACCACGACCCCAAAAACCTCCTGAGATGCCACCACGGCCCCTCAAACCTTCCTGAGATGCCACCATGGCCCCTCAAACCTTCCTGAGATGCCACTAAGTCCCCTCAAACCTTCCTGAGATGCCACCACGGCCCCTCAAACCTTCCTGAGATGCCACCACGGCCCCTCAAACCTTTCTGAGATGCCACCACGGCCCCTCAGACCTTCCTGAGATGCCACCACGACCCCAAAAACCTCCTGAGATGCCACCACGGCCCCTCAAACCTTCCTGAGATGCCACCACAGCCCCTCAAACCTTCCTGAGATGCCACCACGGCCCCTCAAACCTTCCTGAGATGCCACCACGGCCCCTCAAACCTTCCTGAGATGCCACCACGGCCCCTCAAACCTTCCTGAGATGCCACCACGGCCCCTCAAACCTTCCTGAGATGCCACCACGGCCCCTCAAACCTTCCTGAGATGCCACCACGGCCCCTCAAACCTTCCTGAGATGCCACCACGGCCCCTCAAACCTTCCTGAGATGCCACCACGGCCCCTCAAACCTTCCTGAGATGCCACCACGGCCCCTCAACCTTCCTGAGATGCCACCACGGCCCCTCAAACCTTCCTGAGATGCCACCACGGCCCCTCAAACCTTCCTGAGATGCCACCACGGCCCCTCAAACCTTCCTGAGATGCCACCACGTCCCCTCAGACCTTCCTGAGATGCCACCACAGCCCCTCAAACCTTCCTGAGATGCCACCACGGCCCCTCAAACCTTCCTGAGATGCCACCACGGCCCCTCAAACCTTCCTGAGATGCCACCACGTCCCCTCAGACCTTCCTGAGATGCCACCACAGCCCCTCAAACCTTCCTGAGATGCCACCAAGTCCCCTCAAACCTTCCTGAGATGCCACCAAGTCCCCTCAAACCTTCCTGAGATGCCACCAAGTCCCCTCAAACCTTCCTGAGATGCCACCACGGCCCCTCAAACCTTCCTGAGATGCCACCACGGCCCCTCAAACCTTCCTGAGATGCCACCAAGTCCCCTCAAACCTTCCTGAGATGCCACCACATCCCCTCAAACCTTCCTGAGATGCCACCACGGCCCCTCAAACCTTCCTGAGATGCCACCAAGTCCCCTCAAACCTTCCTGAGATGCCACCACATCCCCTCAAACCTTCCTGAGATGCCACCACGGCCCCTCAAACCTTCCTGAGATGCCACCACGGCCCCTCAAACCTTCCTGAGATGCCACCACATCCCCTCAAACCTTCCTGAGATGCCACCAGGGCTGCTCCCCCCCCGTCCCCCTCCTTCGTCTCGAAGGTCCCACCCCCCGTCCCGTCATTCCCTGCCCCCTGAGCTCCGTGTCCCCCCCGTTTCCCCTCACTCCGGGGTCTCTCGCAGCGACGTGGCCGTGGAGCTGCCCTTCACCCTGATGCACCCGAAACCCAAGGAGGAGCTGCCACACCGAGACGGTGAGTGTCCCGCTGCCTCTCCTGGGGGCGAGACGGGCCCAGGGGTCAACCCACACCCCAAAAACCCTCCAATCCTGGAGTTCCAAACCATGGAGACGCCTCCAGGGCTCCGTGTTCTTCATGTGGGGTCAACCCAGACCCCAAAAACCCTCCAGTCCTGGAGTTCCAAACCATGGAGACGCCTCCAGGGCTCCGTGTTCTTCATGTGGGGTCAACCCAGACCCCAAAAACCCTCCAGTCCTGGAGTTCCAACCATGGAGACGCCTCCAGGGCTCCGTGTCCTTCATGTGGGGTCAACCCAGACCCCATAAAACCTCTTAATTGTGGGGTTCCAACCATGGAGAAGCCTCCAGGGGTCCATGTTCTTCAACCGTTATGGGGTGGGATGAGCCGAGGGGTCAACTCAGACCCCAGAAAACCTCTAGATCTTGGGCTTCCAAGCATGGAGACGCCTCCAGGGCTCCATGTTCTCCAACCGTTATGGGGTGGGATGGGCTGAGGGGTCAACCCAGACCCCAAAAAACCTCTAGATCCTGGGTTCCAATCACGGAGAAGCCTCCAGGGCTCCGTGTTCTTCACGTGGGGTCAACCCAGACCCAATCAGACTTCTTAATTCTTGGGTTCCAACCATGGAGACGCCTCCAGGGCTCCATGTTCTCCAACCGTTATGGGGTGGGATGGGCTGAGGGGTCAACCTAGACCTCATAAAACGTCCAATCCTGGGGTTCCAACCTGGAGAAGCCTCCAGAGCTCCATGTTCTCCAACCGTTATGGTGTGGGATGAGCTGAGGGGTCAACTCAGACCCCATAAAACTTCTAAATCTTGGAGTTCCAAGCATGGAGACGCCTCCAGGGCTTCATGTTCTTCATGTGGGGTCAACCCAGACCCCATCAAACCTCTAGATCTTGGGTTCCAACCATGGAGAAGCCTCCAGGGCTCCATGTTCTTCAACCTTTATGGGGTGGGATGAGCTGAGGGGTCAACCCAGACCCCATAAAACCTCTAGATCTTGGGTTCCTACCATGGAGACGCCTCCAGAGCTCCATGTTCTCCAACCGTTATGGGGTGGGATGGGCTGAGGGGTCAACCCAGACCCCATAAAACCTCTAGATCTTGGAGTTCCAACCATGGAGAAGCCTCCAGGGCTCCATGTTCTTCATGTGGGGTCAACCCAGACCCCAAAAAACCTCTAGATCTTGGAGTTCCAACCATGGAGAAGCCTCCAGGGCTCCATGTTCTTCAACCTTTATGGGGTGGGATGAGCTGAGGGGTCAACCCAGACCCCAAAAAACCTCTAGATCTTGGGTTCCTACCATGGAGAAGCCTCCAGGGCTCCAGGTTCTCCAACTGTTATGGGGTGGGATGAGCTGAGGGGTCAACCCAGACCCCATAAAACCTCCAACTCTTGGGGTTCCAACCATGGAGAAGCCTCAGAGCTCCATGTTCTCCAACCGTTATGGGGTGGGATGGGCTGAGGGGTCAACCCAGACCCCATCAAACCTCTAACTCTTGGGATTCCAATCACGGAGAATCCTCCAGGGCTCCATGTTCTTCATGTGGGGCCAACCCAGACCCCAAAAAACCTCTAGATCTTGGGTTCCTACCATGGAGAAGCCTCCAGGGCTCCATGTTCTTCAACCTTTATGGGGTGGGATGAGCTGAGGGGTCAACCCAGACCCCAAAAAACCTCTAGGTCTTGGGCTTCCAAGCATGGAGACGCCTCCAGGGCTCCATGTTCTTAATGTGGGGTCAACCCAGACCCCATCAAACCTCTAGATCTTGGGTTCCTACCATGGAGACGCCTCCAGGGCTCCAGGTTCTCCAACCGTTATGGGGTGGGATGAGCCAAGCGGTCAACCCAGACCCCAAAAAACCTCTAGATCTTGGGTTCCTACCATGGAGAAGCCTCCAGGGCTCCATGTTCTTCAACCTTTATGGGGTGGGATGGGCTGAGGGGTCAACCCAGACCCCATAAAACCTCCAATCCTGGGGTTCCAACCATGGAGACGCCTCCAGGGCCCCATGTTCTCCAACCGTTATGGGGTGGGATGGGCTGAGGGGTCAACCCAAACCTCATAAAACGTCCAATCCTGGGGTTCCAACCTGGAGAAGCCTCCAGAGCTCCAGGTTCTCCAACCGTTATGGGGTGGGATGAGCTGAGGGGGCAACTCAGACCCCATAAAACTTCTAAATCTTGGAGTTCCAAGCATGGAGACGCCTCCAGGGCTTCATGTTCTTCATGTGGGGTCAACCCAGACCCCATCAAACCTCTTAATTCTTGGATTCCAACCATGGAGACGCCTCCAGGGCTCCATGTTCTTCATGTGGGGTCAACCCAGACCCCATCAAACCTCTTAATTCTTGGATTCCAACCATGGAGACGCCTCCAGGGCTCCATGTTCTCCAACCGTTATGGGGTGGGATGTGCGGAAGGGTCAACCCAGACCCCAAAAAACCTCTAGATCTTGGGCTTCCAATCACGGAGAAGCCTCCAGGGCTCCATGTTCTTCATGTGGGGTCAACCCAGACCCCAAAAAACCTCTAGATCTTGGGTTCCTACCTTGGAGACGCCTCCAGGGCTCCATGTTCTTCATGTGGGGTCAACCCAGACCCCAAAAAACCTCTAGATCTTGGGTTCCTACCATGGAGACGCCTCCAGGGCTCCATGTTCTTCATGTGGGGTCAACCCAGACCCCATCAAACCTCTAGATCTTGGGTTCCTACCTTGGAGACGCCTCCAGGGCTCCATGTTCTCCAACCGTTATGGGGTGGGATGGGCTGAGGGGTCAACCTAGACCTCATAAAACGTCCAATCCTGGGGTTCCAACCTGGAGAAGCCTCCAGAGCTCCATGTTCTCCAACTGTTATGGGGTGGGATGAGCTGAGGGGTCAACTCAGACCCCATAAAACTTCTAAATCTTGGAGTTCCAAGCATGGAGACGCCTCCAGGGCTTCATGTTCTTCATGTGGGGTCAACCCAGACCCCATCAAACCTCTAGATCTTGGGTTCCAACCATGGAGAAGCCTCCAGGGCTCCATGTTCTTCAACCTTTATGGGGTGGGATGAGCTGAGGGGTCAACCCAGACCCCATCAAACGTCTAGATCTTGGGTTCCTACCATGGAGACGCCTCCAGAACTCCAGGTTCTCCAACCGTTATGGGGTGGGATGTGCGGAAGGGTCAACCCAGACCCCATAAAACCTCCAACTCTTGGGGTTCCAACCATGGAGAAGCCTCAGAGCTCCATGTTCTCCAACTGTTATGGGGTGGGATGGGCTGAGGGATCAACCCAGACCCCATCAAACCTCTAACTCTTGGGATTCCAATCACGGAGAATCCTCCAGGGCTCCATGTTCTTCATGTGGGGCCAACCCAGACCCCAAAAAACCTCTAGATCTTGGGTTCCTACCATGGAGAAGCCTCCAGGGCTCCATGTTCTTCAACCTTTATGGGGTGGGATGAGCTGAGGGGTCAACCCAGACCCCAAAAAACCTCTAGGTCTTGGGTTCCTACCATGGAGACGCCTCCAGGGCTCCAGGTTCTCCAACCGTTATGGGGTGGGATGAGCCAAGCGGTCAACCCAGACCCCAAAAAACCTCTAGATCTTGGGTTCCTACCATGGAGAAGCCTCAGAGCTCCATGTTCTCCAACCGTTATGGGGTGGGATGGGCTGAGGGGTCAACCCAGACCCCATCAAACCTCTAACTCTTGGGATTCCAATCACGGAGAATCCTCCAGGGCTCCATGTTCTTCATGTGGGGCCAACCCAGACCCCAAAAAACCTCTAGATCTTGGGTTCCTACCATGGAGAAGCCTCCAGGGCTCCATGTTCTTCATGTGGGGCCAACCCAGACCCCATCAAACCTCTAGATCTTGGGTTCCTACCATGGAGAAGCCTCCAGGGCTCCATGTTCTTCAACCTTTATGGGGTGGGATGAGCTGAGGGGTCAACCCAGACCCCAAAAAACCTCTAGGTCTTGGGTTCCTACCATGGAGACGCCTCCAGGGCTCCATGTTCTTCATGTGGGGTCAACCCAGACCCCATCAAACCTCTAGATCTTGGGTTCCTACCATGGAGACGCCTCCAGGGCTCCATGTTCTCCAACCGTTATGGGGTGGGATGGGCTGAGGGGTCAACCCAGACCCCAAAAAACCTCTAGATCTTGGGCTTCCAATCACGGAGAAGCCTCCAGGGCTCCATGTTCTTCATGTGGGGTCAACCCAGACCCCATCAAACCTCTAGATCTTGGGTTCCTACCTTGGAGACGCCTCCAGGGCTCCATGTTCTCCAACCTTTATGGGGTGGGATGAGCCAAGCGGTCAACCCAGACCCCATAAAACTTCCAATCCTGGGGTTCCAACCATGGAGAAGCCTCCAGAGCTCCAGGTTCTCCAACCGTTATGGGGTGGGATGAGCCGAGGGGTCAACCCAGACCCCATAAAACCTCTAGATCTTGGAGTTCCAAGCATGGAGACGCCTCCAGGGCTCCATGTTCTTCATGTGGGGTCAACCCAGACCCCATCAAACCTCTAGATCTTGGGTTCCAACCATGGAGACGCCTGCAGAGCTCCATGTTCTCCAACCGTTATGGGGTGGGATGGGCTGAGGGGTCAACCCAGACCCCATAAAACCTCTAAATCTTGGGTTCCTACCATGGAGACGCCTCCAGGGCTCCATGTTCTTCATGTGGGGTCAACCCAGACCCCATCAAACCTCTAGATCTTGGGTTCCTACCATGGAGATGCCTCCAGGGCTCCAGATTCTCCAACCGTTATGGGGTGGGATGAGCTGAGGGGTCAACCCAGACCCCAAAAAACCTCTAGATCTTGGGTTCCTACCATGGAGAAGCCTCCAGGGCTCCATGTTCTTCAACCTTTATGGGGTGGGATGAGCTGAGGGGTCAACCCAGACCCCAAAAAACCTCTAGGTCTTGGGTTCCTACCATGGAGACGCCTCCAGGGCTC
The DNA here is from genome assembly GCA_033459285.1 of Clamator glandarius. Lineage (NCBI taxonomy): Eukaryota > Metazoa > Chordata > Aves > Cuculiformes > Cuculidae > Clamator > Clamator glandarius. The sequence continues at coordinate 27,789 of JAUNZM010002695.1, read as the reverse complement.
CGTGTTCTTCATGTGGGGCCAACCCAGACCCCATCAAACCTCTAGATCTTGGGTTCCTACCATGGAGATGCCTCCAGGGCTCCAGGTTCTCCAACCGTTATGGGGTGGGATGAGCTGAGGGGTCAACCCAGACCCCATCAAACCTCTAGATCTTGGGTTCCTACCATGGAGACGCCTCCAGGGCTCCAGGTTCTCCAACCGTTATGGGGTGGGATGAGCTGAGGGGTCAACCCAGACCCCATAAAACCTCCAACTCTTGGGGTTCCAACCATGGAGAAGCCTCAGAGCTCCGTGTTCTCCAACCGTTATGGGGTGGGATGGGCTGAGGGGTCAACCCAGACCCCATCAAACCTCTAACTCTTGGGATTCCAATCACGGAGAATCCTCCAGGGCTCCATGTTCTTCATGTGGGGCCAACCCAGACCCCAAAAAACCTCTAGATCTTGGGTTCCTACCATGGAGAAGCCTCCAGGGCTCCATGTTCTTCAACCTTTATGGGGTGGGATGAGCTGAGGGGTCAACCCAGACCCCAAAAAACCTCTAGATCTTGGGTTCCTACCATGGAGACGCCTCCAGGGCTCCATGTTCTTCATGTGGGGTCAACCCAGACCCCATCAAACCTCTAGATCTTGGGTTCCTACCATGGAGACGCCTCCAGGGCTCCATGTTCTTCATGTGGGGTCAACCCAGATCCCATCAAACCTCTAGATCTTGGGTTCCTACCATGGAGACGCCTCCAGGGCTCCATGTTCTTCATGTGGGGTCAACCCAGATCCCATCAAACCTCTAGATCTTGGGTTCCTACCATGGAGACGCCTCCAGGGCTCCAGGTTCTCCAACCGTTATGGGGTGGGATGGGCTGAAGGGTCAACCCAGACCCCATAAAACCTCTAGATCCTGGGTTCCAATCACGGAGAAGCCTCCAGGGCTCCGTGTTCTTCATGTGGGGTCAACCCAGACCCAATCAGACTTCTTAATTCTTGGGTTCCAACCATGGAGACGCCTCCAGGGCTCCATGTTCTTCAACCTTTATGGGGTGGGATGAGCTGAGGGGTCAACCCAGACCCCAAAAAACCTCTAGGTCTTGGGTTCCTACCATGGAGACGCCTCCAGAGCTCCATGTTCTCCAACCGTTATGGGGTGGGATGGGCTGAAGGGTCAACCCAGACCCCATAAAACCTCTAGATCTTGGGTTCCAATCACGGAGAAGCCTACAGGGCTCCGTGTTCTTCATGTGGGGTCAACCCAGACCCCATCAAACCTCTTAATTCTGGGGTTCCAACCTGGAGAAGCCTCCAGGGCTCCATGTTCTTCAACCTTTATGGGGTGGGATGAGCTGAGGGGTCAACCCAGACCCCAAAAAACCTCTAGATCTTGGGTTCCTACCATGGAGAAGCCTCCAGGGCTCCATGTTCTTCATGTGGGGTCAACCCAGACCCCATCAAACCTCTAGGTCTTGGGTTCCTACCATGGAGACGCCTCCAGGGCTCCATGTTCTTCATGTGGGGTCAACCCAGACCCCATCAAACCTCTAGATCTTGGGTTCCTACCATGGAGAAGCCTCCAGGGCTCCATGTTCTCCAACCGTTATGGGGTGGGATGGGCTGAGGGGTCAACCTAGACCTCATAAAACGTCCAGTCCTGGGGTTCCAACCTGGAGAAGCCTCCAGAGCTCCAGATTCTCCAACCGTTATGGGGTGGGATGAGCTGAGGGGTCAACTCAGACCCCATAAAACTTCTAAATCTTGGAGTTCCAAGCATGGAGACGCCTCCAGGGCTTCATGTTCTTCATGTGGGGTCAACCCAGACCCCATCAAACCTCTAGATCTTGGGTTCCAACCATGGAGAAGCCTCCAGGGCTCCATGTTCTTCAACCTTTATGGGGTGGGATGAGCTGAGGGGTCAACCCAGACCCCATACAACCTCTAGATCTTGGGTTCCTACCATGGAGAAGCCTCCAGGGCTCCAGGTTCTCCAACTGTTATGGGGTGGGATGAGCTGAGGGGTCAACCCAGACCCCATAAAACCTCCAACTCTTGGGGTTCCAACCATGGAGAAGCCTCAGAGCTCCGTGTTCTCCAACCGTTATGGGGTGGGATGGGCTGAGGGGTCAACCCAGACCCCATCAAACCTCTAACTCTTGGGATTCCAATCACGGAGAATCCTCCAGGGCTCCATGTTCTTCATGTGGGGCCAACCCAGACCCCAAAAAACCTCTAGATCTTGGGTTCCTACCATGGAGAAGCCTCCAGGGCTCCATGTTCTTCAACCTTTATGGGGTGGGATGAGCTGAGGGGTCAACCCAGACCCCAAAAAACCTCTAGGTCTTGGGTTCCTACCATGGAGACGCCTCCAGGGCTCCATGTTCTTCATGTGGGGTCAACCCAGACCCCATCAAACCTCTAGATCTTGGGTTCCTACCATGGAGACGCCTCCAGGGCTCCATGTTCTCCAACCGTTATGGGGTGGGATGGGCTGAGGGGTCAACCCAGACCCCAAAAAACCTCTAGATCTTGGGCTTCCAATCACGGAGAAGCCTCCAGGGCTCCATGTTCTTCATGTGGGGTCAACCCAGACCCCATCAAACCTCTAGATCTTGGGTTCCTACCTTGGAGACGCCTCCAGGGCTCCATGTTCTCCAACCTTTATGGGGTGGGATGAGCCAAGCGGTCAACCCAGACCCCATAGAACTTCCAATCCTGGGGTTCCAACCATGGAGAAGCCTCCAGAGCTCCAGGTTCTCCAACCGTTATGGGGTGGGATGAGCCGAGGGGTCAACCCAGACCCCATAAAACCTCTAGATCTTGGATTTCCAAGCATGGAGACGCCTCCAGGGCTCCATGTTCTTCATGTGGGGTCAACCCAGACCCCATCAAACCTCTAGATCTTGGGTTCCAACCATGGAGACGCCTGCAGAGCTCCATGTTCTCCAACCGTTATGGGGTGGGATTGGCTGAGGGGTCAACCCAGACCCCATAAAACCTCTAAATCTTGGGTTCCTACCATGGAGACGCCTCCAGGGCTCCATGTTCTTCATGTGGGGCCAACCCAGACCCCATCAAACCTCTAGATCTTGGGTTCCTACCATGGAGATGCCTCCAGGGCTCCAGATTCTCCAACCGTTATGGGGTGGGATGAGCTGAGGGGTCAACCCAGACCCCAAAAAACCTCTAGATCTTGGGTTCCTACCATGGAGACGCCTCCAGGGCTCCAGGTTCTCCAACCGTTATGGGGTGGGATGAGCTGAGGGGTCAACCCAGACCCCATAAAACCTCCAACTCTTGGGGTTCCAACCATGGAGAAGCCTCAGAGCTCCGTGTTCTCCAACCGTTATGGGGTGGGATGGGCTGAGGGGTCAACCCAGACCCCATCAAACCTCTAACTCTTGGGATTCCAATCACGGAGAATCCTCCAGGGCTCCATGTTCTTCATGTGGGGCCAACCCAGACCCCAAAAAACCTCTAGATCTTGGGTTCCTACCATGGAGAAGCCTCCAGGGCTCCATGTTCTTCAACCTTTATGGGGTGGGATGAGCTGAGGGGTCAACCCAGACCCCAAAAAACCTCTAGATCTTGGGTTCCTACCATGGAGACGCCTCCAGGGCTCCATGTTCTTCATGTGGGGTCAACCCAGATCCCATCAAACCTCTAGATCTTGGGTTCCTACCATGGAGACGCCTCCAGGGCTCCATGTTCTCCAACCGTTATGGGGTGGGATGGGCTGAGGGGTCAACCCAGACCCCAGAAAACCTCTAGGTCTTGGATTCCTACCATGGAGACGCCTCCAGGGCTCCATGTTCTTCAAACTTTATGGGGTGGGATGGGCCGAGGGGTCAACCCAGACCCCAGAAAACCTCTAGGTCTTGGGTTCCTACCATGGAGACGCCTCCAGGGCTCCATGTTCTTCATGTGGGGCCAACCCAGACCCCATCAAACCTCTAGGTCTTGGGTTCCTACCATGGAGACGCCTCCAGGGCTCCATGTTCTTCATGTGGGGCCAACCCAGACCCCATCAAACCTCTAGATCTTGGGTTCCTACCATGGAGACGCCTCCAGGGCTCCATGTTCTTCATGTGGGGCCAACCCAGACCCCATCAAACCTCTAGATCTTGGGTTCCTACCATGGAGACGCCTCCAGGGCTCCATGTTCTCCAACCGTTATGGGGTGGGATGGGCTGAGGGGTCAACCCAGACCCCATAAAACCTCTAGATCCTGGGTTCCAATCACGGAGAAGCCTCCAGGGCTCCGTGTTCTTCACGTGGGGTCAACCCAGACCCAATCAGACTTCTTAATTCTTGGGTTCCAACCATGGAGACGCCTCCAGGGCTCCATGTTCTCCAACCGTTATGGGGTGGGATGAGCTGAGGGGTCAACCCAGACCCCAAAAAACCTCTAGATCTTGGGTTCCTACCATGGAGACGCCTCCAGGGCTCCATGTTCTTCAACCGTTATGGGGTGGGATGAGCTGAGGGGTCAACACAGACCCCAAAAAACCTCTAGATCTTGGGTTCCTACCATGGAGACGCCTCCAGGGCTCCATGTTCTCCAACCGTTATGGGGTGGGATGGGCTGAAGGGTCAACCCAGACCCCATAAAACCTCTAGATCTTGGGTTCCAATCACGGAGAAGCCTACAGGGCTCCGTGTTCTTCATGTGGGGTCAACCCAGACCCCATCAAACCTCTTAATTCTGGGGTTCCAACCTGGAGAAGCCTCCAGGGCTCCATGTTCTTCAACCTTTATGGGGTGGGATGAGCTGAGGGGTCAACCCAGACCCCAAAAAACCTCTAAATCTTGGGTTCCTACCATGGAGACGCCTCCAGGGCTCCATGTTCTTCATGTGGGGTCAACCCAGACCCCATCAAACCTCTAGATCTTGGGTTCCTACCATGGAGACGCCTCCAGGGCTCCGTGTTCTTCATGTGGGGTCAACCCAGACCCCATCAAACCTCTAGATCTTGGGTTCCTACCATGGAGACGCCTCCAGGGCTCCATGTTCTCCAACCGTTATGGGGTGGGATGGGCTGAGGGGTCAACCCAGACCCCATAAAACCTCCAACTCTTGGGATTCCAACCATGGAGAAGCCTCAGAGCTCCATGTTCTCCAACCGTTATGGGGTGGGATGAGCCGAGGGATCAACCCCGACCCCTTAAAACCTCCAACCCCGGCCATTAACCCCTCGCTTCCCTCCCTCCAGCCCCGGAGAACGAGGCTCCCATCGACACCAACCTCATCGAGCTCGACACCAAGTAAGATTCCCCCCCGTTCCCCGCGTCTTCTCCTCCCTCCTCGTCCTCCTCCCCGCTCCGCGCGTGGTCGGTCGCGGCGGCCGCAGGTCACACGGCGCCCCCGGAGCCCCCTTAACGCGTCTTCTCTGGCCTCTCTCTTCTCCCCCCCCCCTCCCCGCATGCGACACCCCAAAAGCCGCAGCCGGAACCGCAGTAAGAAAACTCCTGGAATATGGGGTGGGGTGGGACGAGAAGAGAAGGAGAAGGTGGCTCCTTCGGGGCTTCTCTTGCTCCATGAGGCACCTGCAGCTTCTCCTGCTCCTCATGAGGCACCTGAAGCTTCTCCTGCTCCATGAGGCACCTGCAGCTTCTCCTGCTCCTCATGAGGCACCTGCAGCTTCTCCTGCTCCTCATGAGGCACCTGCAGCTTCTCCTGCTCCTCATGAGGCACCTGAAGCTTCTCCTGCTCCTCATGAGGCACCTGAAGCTTCTCCTGCTCCATGAGGCACCTGAAGCTTCTCCTGCTCCATGAGGCACCTGCAGCTTCTCCTGCTCCTCATGAGGCACCTGAAGCTTCTCCTGCTCCTCATGAGGCACCTGAAGCTTCTCCTGCTCCTCATGAGGCACCTGCAGCTTCTCCTGCTCCTCATGAGGCACCTGCAGCTTCTCCTGCTCCATGAGGCACCTGCAGCTTCTCCTGCTCCTCATGAGGCACCTGAAGCTTCTCCTGCTCCATGAGGCACCTGCAGCTTCTCCTGCTCCTCATGAGGCACCTGCAGCTTCTCCTGCTCCTCATGAGGCACCTGAAGTTTCTCCTGCTCCATGAGGCACCTGAAGATTCTCCTGCTCCTCATGAGGCACCTGCAGCTTCTCCTGCTCCTCATGAGGCACCTGCAGCTTCTCCTGCTCCTCATGAGGCACCTGAAGCTTCTCCTGCTCCTCATGAGGCACCTGAAGCTTCTCCTGCTCCATGAGGCACCTGAAGCTTCTCCTGCTCCATGAGGCACCTGCAGCTTCTCCTGCTCCTCATGAGGCACCTGAAGCTTCTCCTGCTCCTCATGAGGCACCTGAAGCTTCTCCTGCTCCTCATGAGGCACCTGCAGCTTCTCCTGCTCCTCATGAGGCACCTGCAGCTTCTCCTGCTCCATGAGGCACCTGCAGCTTCTCCTGCTCCTCATGAGGCACCTGAAGCTTCTCCTGCTCCATGAGGCACCTGAAGCTTCTCCTGCTCCTCATGAGGCACCTGAAGCTTCTCCTGCTCCATGAGGCACCTGAAGCTTCTCCTGCTCTATGAGGCACCTGCAGCTTCTCCTGCTCCTCATGAGGCACCTGCAGCTTCTCCTGCTCCTCATGAGGCACCTGAAGCTTCTCCTGCTCCTCATGAGGCACCTGCAGCTTCTCCTGCTACTCATGAGGCACCTGCAGCTTCTCCTGCTACTCATGAGGCACCTGCAGCTCCTGCTGCTCCTGAGGCACCTGCAGCTCCTGCTGCTCATGAGGCACCTGCAGCTCCTGCTGCTCATGAGGCACCTGCAGCTCCTGCTGCCCATGAGGCACCTGCAGCTTCTCCTGATCCCACTCTCCCCTTTTCCATCCCTCCCACTCTCCCCTTTTCCATCCCTCCCACTCTCCCCTTTTCCATCCCTCCCACTCTCCCCTTTTCCATCCCTCCCACTCTCCCCTTTTCCATCCCTCCCACTCTCCCCTTTTCCATCCCTCCCACTCTCTCCTTTTCCATCCCTCCCACTCTCTCCTTTTCCATCCCTCCCACTCTCTCCTTTTCCATCCCTCCCACTCTCCCCTTTTCCATCCCTCCCACTCTCCCCTTTTCCATCCCTCCCACTCTCCCCTTTTCCATCCCTCCCACTCTCTCCTTTTCCATCCCTCCCACTCTCTCCTTTTCCATCCCTCCCACTCTCTCCTTTTCCATCCCTCCCACTCTCCCCTTTTCCATCCCTCCCACTCTCCCCTTTTCCATCCCTCCCACTCTCTCCTTTTCCATCCCTCCCACTCTCCCCTTTTCCATCCCTCCCACTCTCCCCTTTTCCATCCCTCCCACTCTCCCCTTTTCCATCCCTCCCACTCTCCCCTTTTCCATCCCTCCCACTCTCCCCTTTTCCATCCCTCCCACTCTCCCCTTTTCCATCCCTCCCACTCTCCCCTTTTCCATCCCTCCCACTCTCCCCTTTTCCATCCCTCCCACTCTCCCCTTTTCCATCCCTCCCACTCTCCCCTTTTCCATCCCTCCCACTCTCCCCTTTTCCATCCCTCCCACTCTCCCCTTTTCCATCCCTCCCACTCTCTCCTTTTCCATCCCTCCCACTCTCCCCTTTTCCATCCCTCCCACTCTCCCCTTTTCCATCCCTCCCACTCTCTCCTTTTCCATCCCTCCCACTCTCCCCTTTTCCATCCCTCCCACTCTCTCCTTTTCCATCCCTCCCACTCTCCCCTTTTCCATCCCTCCCACTCTCCCCTTTTCCATCCCTCCCACTCTCTCCTTTTCCATCCCTCCCACTCTCTCCTTTTCCATCCCTCCCACTCTCCCCTTTTCCATCCCTCCCACTCTCTCCTTTTCCATCCCTCCCACTCTCCCCTTTTCCATCCCTCCCACTCTCCCCTTTTCCATCCCTCCCACTCTCTCCTTTCCCATCCCTCCCACTCTCCCCTTTTCCATCCCTCCCACTCTCCCCTTTCCCATCCCTCCCACTCTCCCCTTTTCCATCCCTCCCACTCTCTCCTTTTCCATCCCTCCCACTCTCCCCTTTTCCATCCCTCCCACTCTCTCCTTTTCCATCCCTCCCACTCTCCCCTTTTCCATCCCTCCCACTCTCTCCTTTTCCATCCCTCCCACTCTCTCCTTTTCCATCCCTCCCACTCTCCCCTTTTCCATCCCTCCCACTCTCTCCTTTTCCATCCCTCCCACTCTCCCCTTTTCCATCCCTCCCACTCTCTCCTTTTCCATCCCTCCCACTCTCCCCTTTTCCATCCCTCCCACTCTCCCCTTTTCCATCCCTCCCACTCTCCCCTTTTCCATCCCTCCCACTCTCCCCTTTTCCATCCCTCCCACTCTCCCCTTTTCCATCCCTCCCACTCTCTCCTTTTCCATCCCTCCCACTCTCCCCTTTTCCATCCCTCCCACTCTCCCCTTTTCCATCCCTCCCACTCTCTCCTTTTCCATCCCTCCCACTCTCCCCTTTTCCATCCCTCCCACTCTCCCCTTTTCCATCCCTCCCACTCTCCCCTTTTCCATCCCTCCCACTCTCCCCTTTTCCATCCCTCCCACTCTCCCCTTTTCCATCCCTCCCACTCTCTCCTTTTCCATCCCTCCCACTCTCCCCTTTTCCATCCCTCCCACTCTCTCCTTTTCCATCCCTCCCACTCTCCCCTTTTCCATCCCTCCCACTCTCCCTTTTCCATCCCTCCCACTCTCCCCTTTTCCATCCCTCCCACTCTCCCCTTTTCCATCCCTCCCACTCTCCCCTTTTCCATCCCTCCCACTCTCCCCTTTTCCATCCCTCCCACTCTCTCCTTTTCCATCCCTCCCACTCTCCCCTTTTCCATCCCTCCCACTCTCTCCTTTTCCATCCCTCCCACTCTCCCCTTTTCCATCCCTCCCACTCTCCCCTTTTCCATCCCTCCCACTCTCTCCTTTTCCATCCCTCCCACTCTCTCCTTTTCCATCCCTCCCACTCTCTCCTTTTCCATCCCTCCCACTCTCCCCTTTTCCATCCCTCCCACTCTCCCCTTTTCCATCCCTCCCACTCTCCCCTTTTCCATCCCTCCCACTCTCTCCTTTTCCATCCCTCCCACTCTCTCCTTTTCCATCCCTCCCACTCTCTCCTTTTCCATCCCTCCCACTCTCCCCTTTTCCATCCCTCCCACTCTCCCCTTTTCCATCCCTCCCACTCTCTCCTTTTCCATCCCTCCCACTCTCCCCTTTTCCATCCCTCCCACTCTCCCCTTTTCCATCCCTCCCACTCTCTCCTTTTCCATCCCTCCCACTCTCCCCTTTTCCATCCCTCCCACTCTCCCCTTTTCCATCCCTCCCACTCTCCCCTTTTCCATCCCTCCCACTCTCTCCTTTTCCATCCCTCCCACTCTCTCCTTTTCCATCCCTCCCACTCTCCCCTTTTCCATCCCTCCCACTCTCCCCTTTTCCATCCCTCCCACTCTCTCCTTTTCCATCCCTCCCACTCTCTCCTTTCCCATCCCTCCCACTCTCCCCTTTTCCATCCCTCCCACTCTCCCCTTTTCCATCCCTCCCACTCTCTCCTTTTCCATCCCTCCCACTCTCTCCTTTCCATCCCTCCCACTCTCCCCTTTTCCATCCCTCCCACTCTCCCCTTTTCCATCCCTCCCACTCTCCCCTTTTCCATCCCTCCCACTCTCCCCTTTTCCATCCCTCCCACTCTCCCCTTTTCCATCCCTCCCACTCTCCCCTTTTCCATCCCTCCCACTCTCCCCTTTTCCATCCCTCCCACTCTCCCCTTTTCCATCCCTCCCACTCTCCCCTTTTCCATCCCTCCCACTCTCCCCTTTTCCATCCCTCCCACTCTCCCCTTTTCCATCCCTCCCACTCTCCCCTTTTCCATCCCTCCCACTCTCTCCTTTTCCATCCCTCCCACTCTCCCCTTTCCCATCCCTCCCACTCTCCCCTTTTCCATCCCTCCCACTCTCCCCTTTTCCATCCCTCCCACTCTCCCCTTTTCCATCCCTCCCACTCTCCCCTTTTCCATCCCTCACACTCTCCCCTTTTCCATCCCTCCCACTCTCTCCTTTTCTCCCACTCTCTCCTTTTCCATCCCTCCCACTCTCCCCTTTTCCATCCCTCCCACTCTCCCCTTTTCCATCCCTCCCACTCTCCCTTTTCCATCCCTCCCACTCTCCCCTTTTCCATCCCTCCCACTCTCCCCTTTTCCATCCCTCCCACTCTCCCCTTTTCCATCCCTCCCACTCTCTCCTTTTCCATCCCTCCCACTCTCTCCTTTTCCATCCCTCCCACTCTCCCCTTTTCCATCCCTCCCACTCTCTCCTTTTCCATCCCTCCCACTCTCCCCTTTTCCATCCCTCCCACTCTCCCTTTTCCATCCCTCCCACTCTCCCCTTTTCCATCCCTCCCACTCTCCCCTTTTCCATCCCTCCCACTCTCCCCTTTTCCATCCCTCCCACTCTCTCCTTTTCCATCCCTCCCACTCTCTCCTTTTCCATCCCTCCCACTCTCTCCTTTTCCATCCCTCCCACTCTCCCCTTTTCCATCCCTCCCACTCTCCCTTTTCCATCCCTCCCACTCTCTCCTTTTCCATCCCTCCCACTCTCCCCTTTTCCATCCCTCCCACTCTCCCCTTTTCCATCCCTCCCACTCTCCCCTTTTCCATCCCTCCCACTCTCCCCTTTTCCATCCCTCCCACTCTCTCCTTTTCCATCCCTCCCACTCTCCCCTTTTCCATCCCTCCCACTCTCCCCTTTTCCATCCCTCCCACTCTCCCCTTTTCCATCCCTCCCACTCTCTCCTTTTCCATCCCTCCCACTCTCCCCTTTTCCATCCCTCCCACTCTCTCCTTTTCCATCCCTCCCACTCTCCCCTTTTCCATCCCTCCCACTCTCCCTTTTCCATCCCTCCCACTCTCCCCTTTTCCATCCCTCCCACTCTCCCCTTTTCCATCCCTCCCACTCTCCCCTTTTCCATCCCTCCCACTCTCCCCTTTTCCATCCCTCCCACTCTCTCCTTTTCCATCCCTCCCACTCTCCCCTTTTCCATCCCTCCCACTCTCCCCTTTTCCATCCCTCACACTCTCTCCTTTTCCATCCCTCCCACTCTCCCCTTTTCCATCCCTCCCACTCTCCCCTTTTCCATCCCTCCCACTCTCTCCTTTTCCATCCCTCCCACTCTCCCCTTTTCCATCCCTCCCACTCTCCCCTTTTCCATCCCTCCCACTCTCTCCTTTTCCATCCCTCCCACTCTCCCCTTTTCCATCCCTCCCACTCTCTCCTTTTCCATCCCTCCCACTCTCCCCTTTTCCATCCCTCCCACTCTCCCCTTTTCCATCCCTCCCACTCTCCCCTTTTCCATCCCTCCCACTCTCCCCTTTTCCATCCCTCCCACTCTCCCCTTTTCCATCCCTCCCACTCTCTCCTTTTCCATCCCTCCCACTCTCCCCTTTTCCATCCCTCCCACTCTCCCCTTTTCCATCCCTCCCACTCTCCCCTTTTCCATCCCTCCCACTCTCCCCTTTTCCATCCCTCCCACTCTCCCCTTTCCCATCCCTCCCACTCTCCCCTTTTCCATCCCTCCCACTCTCCCCTTTTCCATCCCTCCCACTCTCCCCTTTTCCATCCCTCCCACTCTCCCCTTTTCCATCCCTCCCACTCTCTCCTTTTCCATCCCTCCCACTCTCCCCTTTTCCATCCCTCCCACTCTCTCCTTTTCCATCCCTCCCACTCTCCCCTTTTCCATCCCTCCCACTCTCCCCTTTTCCATCCCTCCCACTCTCCCCTTTTCCATCCCTCCCACTCTCCCCTTTTCCATCCCTCCCACTCTCCCCTTTTCCATCCCTCCCACTCTCCCCTTTTCCATCCCTCCCACTCTCCCCTTTTCCATCCCTCCCACTCTCCCCTTTTCCATCCCTCCCACTCTCTCCTTTTCCATCCCTCCCACTCTCCCCTTTTCCATCCCTCCCACTCTCCCCTTTTCCATCCCTCCCACTCTCTCCTTTTCCATCCCTCCCACTCTCTCCTTTTCCATCCCTCCCACTCTCCCCTTTTCCATCCCTCCCACTCTCTCCTTTTCCATCCCTCCCACTCTCTCCTCCCTCCTCCATCCCCATATATCGGGGCTCCCATTATATTTTTTTGGGGGGGGGGGGCCCCTCTGTGTGACGAGCTCCCCTCCTCGTTTCCGACTCCCCCCCCTCTCTCTCCCTCTCCCTGTTTTTCCTCCCTCTCCGGCGTCTCCGGCAGCGACGACGACTTCGTTTTCGAGGACTTTGCTCGCCAGCGGCTGCACGGCCTGAAGGACGACAAGGAGGACGAGGACGAGCGACCCCCCTCCCCGCACCTCAACGACAGATAAGGTGCCGCTCGCCCCCCTCACCCCAATCCCGCTCCCCGCCATTCCCAACGGGATCAGGGATCCCCCCCCCCTGGGATTCGCTCCCCGGAGCCTCCAGCTCGACCCACGCCCGCTGCCCTTCGGCTGCCCCCACAGACCCTCCAGACCCTCCGAGAGCCATTCCAGACCCTCCGAGAGCCATTCCAGACCCTCCGAGAGCCATTCCAGACCCTCCGAGAGCCATTCCAGACCCTCTGAGAGCCATTCCAGACCCTCCGAGAGCCATTCCAGCCCCTCCGAGAGCCATTCCAGCCCCTCCGAGAGCCATTCCAGACCCTCCGAGAGCCATTCCAGACCCTCCGAGAGCCATTCCAGACCCTCCGAGAGCCATTCCAGACCCTCCGAGAGCCATTCCAGACCCTCCGAGAGCCATTCCAGACCCTCCGAGAGCCATTCCAGACCCTCCGAGAGCCATTCCAGACCCTCCGAGAGCCATTCCAGACCCTCCGAGAGCCATTCCAGACCCTCCGAGAGCCATTCCAGACCCTCCGAGAGCCATTCCAGCCCCTCTGAGAGCCATTCCAGCCCCTCCGAGAGCCATTCCAGACCCTCCGAGAGCCATTCCAGACCCTCCGAGAGCCATTCCAGCCCCTCCGAGAGCCATTCCAGACCCTCTGAGAGCCATTCCAGACCCTCTGAGAGCCATTCCAGCCCCTCCGAGAGCCATTCCAGACCCTCTGAGAGCCATTCCAGACCCTCCGAGAGCCATTCCAGCCCCTCTAAGAGCCATTCCAGACCCTCCAGACACTCCGAGAGCCATTCCAGCCCCTCCGAGAGCGATTCCAGCCCCTCCGAGAGCCATTCCAGACCCTCCGAGAGCCATTCCAGACCCTCCGAGAGCCATTCCAGACCCTCCGAGAGCCATTCCAGACCCTCCGAGAGCCATTCCAGCCCCTCCGAGAGCCATTCCAGCCCCTCCAGCCCCTCCGAGAGCGATTCCAGCCCCTCTGAGAGCCATTCCAGACCCTCCAGCCCCTCCGAGAGCGATTCCAGACCCTCCAGACCCTCCGAGAGCCATTCCAGACCCTCCGAGAGCCATTCCAGACCCTCCATCCCCTCCGAGAGCGATTCCAGACCCTCCGAGAGCGATTCCAGACCCTCTGAGAGCCATTCCAGACCCTCCGAGAGCCATTCCAGCCCCTCTGAGAGCCATTCCAGACCCTCCGAGAGCCATTCCAGACCCTCCGAGAGCCATTCCAGACCCTCCATCCCCTCCGAGAGCGATTCCAGACCCTCCGAGAGCGATTCCAGACCCTCTGAGAGCCATTCCAGACCCTCCGAGAGCCATTCCAGCCCCTCCGAGAGCCATTCCAGACCCTCCGAGAGCCATTCCAGACCCTCCGAGAGTGATTCCAGACCCTCCGAGAGCCATTCCAGCCCCTCCGAGAGCCATTCCAGACCCTCCGAGAGCCATTCCAGCCCCTCCGAGAGCCATTCCAGCCCCTCCGAGAGCCATTCCAGACCCTCCGAGAGCCATTCCAGACCCTCCGAGAGCCATTCCAGCCCCTCCGAGAGCCATTCCAGACCCTCCAGACCCTCCGAGAGCCATTCCAGACCCTCTGAGAGCCATTCCAGACCCTCCGAGAGCCATTCCAGCCCCTCCAGCCCCTCCGAGAGCCATTCCAGACCCTCCGAGAGCCATTCCAGACCCTCCGAGAGCCATTCCAGACCATCCGAGAGCCATTCCAGACCCTCCGAGAGCCATTCCAGACCCTCCGAGAGCCATTCCAGCCCCTCCGAGAGCCATTCCAGCCCCTCCGAGAGCCATTCCAGACCCTCCGAGAGCCATTCCAGCCCCTCCGAGAGCCATTCCAGACCCTCCGAGAGCCATTCCAGCCCCTCCGAGAGCCATTCCAGACCCTCCGAGAGCCATTCCAGACCCTCCGAGAGCCATTCCAGACCCTCCGAGAGCCATTCCAGACCCTCTGAGAGCCATTCCAGCCCCTCCGAGAGCCATTCCAGCCCCTCCGAGAGCCATTCCAGACCCTCCAGCCCCTCCGAGAGCCATTCCAGCCCCTCCGAGAGCCATTCCAGACCCTCCAGACCCTCCGAGAGCCATTCCAGACCCTCCGAGAGCCATTCCAGACCCTCCGAGAGCCATTCCAGACCCTCCGAGAGCCATTCCAGACCCTCCGAGAGCCATTCCAGCCCCTCCGAGAGCCATTCCAGACCCTCCGAGAGCCATTCCAGACCCTCCGAGAGCCATTCCAGACCCTCCGAGAGCCATTCCAGACCCTCCGAGAGCCATTCCAGACCCTCCGAGAGCCATTCCAGACCCTCCGAGAGCCATTCCAGACCCTCTGAGAGCGATTCCAGACCCTCCGAGAGCGATTCCAGACCCTCCAGACCCTCCGAGAGCCATTCCAGACCCTCTGAGAGCCATTCCAGACCCTCTGAGAGCCATTCCAGACCCTCCGAGAGCCATTCCAGACCCTCCGAGAGCCATTCCAGACCCTCCGAGAGCCATTCCAGCCCCTCCGAGAGCCATTCCAGCCCCTCCGAGAGCCATTCCAGCCCCTCCGAGAGCCATTCCAGACCCTCTGAGAGCCATTCCAGACCCTCCGAGAGCCATTCCAGACCCTCCGAGAGCCATTCCAGCCCCTCCGAGAGCCATTCCAGCCCCTCCGAGAGCGATTCCAGACCCTCGGAGAGCCATTCCAGACCCTCGGAGAGCCATTCCAGACCCTCCGAGAGCCATTCCAGCCCCTCCGAGAGCCATTCCAGACCCTCCGAGAGCCATTCCAGACCCTCCGAGAGCCATTCCAGACCCTCCGAGAGCCATTCCAGACCCTCCGAGAGCCATTCCAGCCCCTCTAAGAGCCATTCCAGACCCTCCAGACCCTCCGAGAGCCATTCCAGACCCTCCGAGAGCCATTCCAGACCCTCCGAGAGCCATTCCAGCCCCTCCGAGAGCCATTCCAGACCCTCCGAGAGCCATTCCAGCCCCTCCGAGAGCCATTCCAGACCCTCCGAGAGCCATTCCAGACCCTCCGAGAGCCATTCCAGACCCTCCGAGAGCCATTCCAGACCCTCCAGCCCCTCCGAGAGCGATTCCAGACCCTCCAAGAGTGATTCCAGTGATTCCAGCCCCTCCAGTCCCTCCAGCCCCTCCGAGAGCGATTCCAGCCCCTCCAAGGGTGATTCCAGTGAATCCAGTGATTCCAGACCCTCCAGACCCTCTGAGAGTGATTCCAGTTATTCCAGCCCCTCCAGACCCTCCGAGAGCGATTCGAGACCCTCCGAGAGTGATTCCAGTGATTCCAGCCCTTCCAGACCCTCCAGCCCCTCCGAGAGCGATTCCAGAGCCTCCGAGAGCGATTCCAGCCCCTCCAAGAGCGATTCCAGCCCCTCCGAGAGCGATTCCAGAGCCTCGGAGAGCGATTCCAGACCCTCCAAGAGCGATTCCAGCACCTCCGAGAGCGATTCCAGCCCCTCCAAGAGTGATTCCAGCCATTCCAGCCTCTCCAAGAGTCATTCCAGCCCCTTGAGAGCGATTCCAGCCATCCCAAGAGTGATTCCAGCCCCTCCGAGAGCAATTCCAGCCATTCCAGCCCCTCCGAGAGCGATTCCAGCCCCTCCGAGAGTGATTCCAGCCCCTCCAAGAGCGATTCCAGCCCCTCCGAGAGTGATTCCAGCCACCCCAAGAGTGATTCCAGCCCCTCTGTGAATGATTCCAGCTCCTCCGAGAGCGATTCCAGCCCCTCCGAGAGTGATTCCAGCCCCTCCGAGAGTGATTCCAGCCATTCCAGCCTCTCCAAGAGCGATTCCAGCCCCTTGAGAGCGATTCCAGCCCCTCCGAGAGCGATTCCAGAGCCTCGGAGAGCGATTCCAGACCCTCCAAGAGCGATTCCAGCACCTCCGAGAGCGATTCCAGCCCCTCCAAAAGTGATTCCAGCCATTCCAGCCTCTCCAAGAGTCATTCCAGCCCCTTGAGAGCGATTCCAGCCATCCCAAGAGTGATTCCAGCCCCTCCGAGAGCAATTCCAGCCATTCCAGCCCCTCCGAGAGCGATTCCAGCCCCTCCGAGAGTGATTCCAGCCCCTCCAAGAGCGATTCCAGCCCCTCCGAGAGTGATTCCAGCCACCCCAAGAGTGATTCCAGCCCCTCTGTGAATGATTCCAGCTCCTCCGAGAGCGATTCCAGCCCCTCCGAGAGTGATTCCAGCCCCTCCGAGAGTGATTCCAGCCATTCCAGCCTCTCCAAGAGCGATTCCAGCCCCTTGAGAGTGATTCCAGCCATCCCAGGAGTGATTCCAGCCCCTCCGAGAGCAATTCCAGACCCTCCGAGAGGGATTCCAGCCCCTTCGAGAGTGATTCCAGCCATTCCAGCCTCTCCAAGAGCGATTCCAGCCCCTTGAGAGTGATTCCAGCCCCTGGATGGGGGGGTTGGGGTGCAGGATGGGAGTCTCGAGGTGCTGGATGGGGGTTTTGGGGTCCTGGGTGGGGGTTTTGGGGTGCAGGGTGGGAGTCTCGAGGTGCTGGATGGGAGTCTTGGGGTGCTGGATGGGGGTTTTGGGGTGCTGGATGGGAGTCTCGAGGTGCTGGATGGGAGTCTTGGGGTGCTGGATGGGTTTTGGGGTGCTGAAGAGGAGACTCGAGGTGCTAGATGGGGGTTTTGGGGTGCTGGATAGGAGTCTTGGGGTTCTGGATGGGGGTTTTGGGGTGCTGGATGGGGGTTTTGGGGTGCTGGATGGGGGTTTTGGGGTGCTGAAGAGGAGACTCGAGGTGCTAGATGGGGGTTTTGGGGTGCTGGATAGGAGTCTTGGGGTGCTGGATGGGGGTTTTGGGGTGCAGGATGGGAGTCTCGAGGTGCTGGATGGGGGTTTTGGGGTGCTGGATGGGGGTTTTGGGGTGCTGGATGGGAGTCTCGAGGTGCTGGATGGGGATTTTGGGGTGCTGGATCGGAGTCTTGGGGTGCTGGATGGGGGTTTTGGGGTGCTGGATGGGGGTCTTGGGGTGCTAGATGGGGGTTTTGGGGTGCTGAAGAGGAGACTCGAGGTGCTGGATGGGGGTTGTGGGGTGCGGGATGGGAGTCTCGAGGTGCTGGATGGGAGTCTTGGGGTGCTGGATGGGGGTTTTGGGGTGCTGGATGGGTTTTGGGGTGCTGAAGAGGAGACTCGAGGTGCTAGATGGGGGTTTTGGGGTGCTGGATAGGAGTCTTGGGGTTCTGGATGGGGGTTTTGGGGTGCTGGATGGGGGTTTTGGGGTGCAGGATGGGGGTCTCGAGGTGCTGGATGGGGGTTTTGGGGTGCAGGATGGGAGTCTCGAGGTGCTGGATGGGAGTCTTGGGGTGCTGAATGGGGGTTTTGCGGTGCTGGATGGGAGTCTCGAGGTGCTGGATGGGGATTTTGGGGTGCTGGATCGGAGTCTTGGGGTGCTGGATGGGGGTTTTGGGGTGCTGGATGGGGGTTTTGGAGTGCTGAAGAGGAGACTCGAGGTGCTGGATGGGGGTTTTGGGGTGCTGGATGGGAGTCTCGAGGTGCTGAATGGGAGTCTCGGGGTGCTGGATGGGGATTTTGGGGTGCTGGATAGGAAGCTCGTGGTGCTAGATGGGGGTTTTGGGGTGCTGGATGGGGGTTTTGGGGTGCTGGATGGGAGTCTCGAGGTGCTGAATGGGAGTCTCGGGGTGCTGGATGGGGGTTTTGGGGTGCTGAATGGGAGTCTCGGGGTGCTGGATAGGAGTTTTGGGGTGCTGAATTGGAGGATCAGGGTGCTGGAGATGGATTTGGGGTGCTGGATGGGGGTTTTGGGGTGCTGGATAGAAAGCTCGTGGTGCTGGATGGGAGTTTTGGGGTGCTGAATTGGGGGCTCAGGGTGCTGGAGGTGGATTTGGGGTGCTGGATGGGGGTTTGGGGGTGCTGGATAGGAAGCTCGTGGTGCTGGGTGGGGATTTTGGGGTGCTGGATGGGAGTCTCGGGGTGCTGGATGGGGGTTTTGGGGTGCTGGATAGGAGGCTCAGGGTGCTGGATGGGGGTTTTGGGGTGCTGGATAGGAAGCTCGTGGTGCTGGATAGGAGTCTTGGGGTGCTGGATGGGAGTTTTGGGGTGCGGGATGGGAGTCTCGAGGTGCTGGATGGGGATTTTGGGGTGCAGGATGGGAGTCTCAAGGTGCTGGATGGGGGTTTTGGGGTGCAGGATGGGAGTCTCGAGGTGCTGGATGGGGGTTTTGGGGTGCTGGATGGGGGTTTTGGGGTGCTGGATGGGGGTTTTGGGGTGCTGAATGGGGGTTTTGGGGTGCAGGATGGGAGTCTCGAGGTGCTGGATGGGGGTTTTGGGGTGCTGGAGTGGGTTTTGGGGGGCTGGATGGGGTTTTGGGGTGCTGGAGTGGGTTTGGGGTGCTGCATGGGGGGGGTCTCATGTCTCCCAGCTTGTTCCTCGGAGCTGGGGGACCCCAAAACCTCCATCCCACCCCAGACTGGGGGTTCTCGGGTCTCCCGGGGGACCCCAAAACCTCCATCCCACCCCAGACTGGGGGTTCTCGGGTCTCGTGGCTTGATCCTCGGAGCTGGGGGACCCCAAAACCTCCATCCCACCCCAGACTGGGGGTGTCTCGGGTCTCGTGGCTTGTTCCTCGGAGCTGGGGGACCCCAAAACCTCCATCCCACCCCAGACTGGGGGTGTCTCGGGTCTCGTGGCTTGTTCCTCGGAGCTGGGGGACCCCAAAACCTCCATCGCACCCCAGACTGGGGGTTCTCGGGTGTCGTGGCTTGGTCTTCAGAGCTGGGGGACCCCAAAACCTCCATCGCACCCCAAACTTGGGTGTCTCGGGTCTCCTGGCTTGATCCTCGGAGCTGGGGGACCCCAAAACCTCCATCCCACCCCAGACTTGGGGTTCTCGGGTGTCGTGGCTTGATCCTCGGAGCGGGGGGACCCCAAAACCTCCATCGCACCCCAAACTTGGGGTTCTCGGGTGTCGTGGCTTGATCCTCGGAGCTGGGGGACCCCAAAACCTGCATCCCACCCCAGACTGGGGGTTCTTGGGTCTCCCGGCTTGTTCCTCGGAGCTGGGGGACCCCAAAACCTCCATCGCACCCCAGACTGGGGGTTCTCGGGTCTCCCAGCTTGTTCCTCGGAGCTGGGGGACCCCAAAACCTCCATCCCACCCCACACTGGGGGTGTCTCGGGTCTCGTGGCTTGTTCCTCGGAGCTGGGGGACCCCAAAACCTCCATCCCACCCCAGACTGGGGGTGTCTCGGGTCTCGTGGCTTGTTCCTCGGAGCTGGGGGACCCCAAAACCTCCATCCCACCCCAGACTGGGGGTGTCTCAGGTCTCGTGGCTTGTTCCTCGGAGCGGGGGGACCCCAAAACCTCCATCGCACCCCAGACTGGGGGGTTCTCGGGTCTCCTGGCTTGTTCCTCGGAGCTGGGGGACCCCAAAACCTCCATCCCACCCCTGACTGGGGGTTCTCGGGTCTCCTGGCTTGTTCCTCGGAGCTGGGGGACCCCAAAACCTGCATCCCACCCCAGACTGGGGGTGTCTCGGGTCTCGTGGCTTGTTCCTCGGAGCTGGGGGACCCCAAAACCTCCATCCCACCCCAGACTGGGGGTTCTCGGGTCTCCTGGCTTGTTCCTCGGAGCTGGGGGACCCCAAAACCTGCATCCCACCCCAGACTGGGGGTTCTTGGGTCTCCCGGCTTGTTCCTCAGAGCTGGGGGACCCCAAAACCTCCAAACCAGAGTTCTTGGGTCGCGTGGCTTGTTCCTCGGAGCTGGGGGACCCCAAAACCTCCATCCCACCCCAGACTGGGGGTTCTCGGGTGTCGTGGCTTGTTCCTCAGAGCTGGGGGACCCCAAAACCTCCAAACCAGAGTTCTTGGGTCTCCTGGCTTGTTCCTCAGAGCTGGGGGACCCCAAAACCTCCATCCCACCCCAGACTGGGGGTGTCTCGGGTCTCCTGACTTGTTCCTCGGAGCTGGGGGACCCCAAAACCTCCATCGCACCCCAGACTGGGGGTTCTCGGGTCTCCCAGCTTGTTCCTCGGAGCTGGGGGACCCCAAAACCTCCATCCCACCCCAGACTGGGGGTGTCTCGGGTGTCGTGGCTTGTTCCTTGGAGCGGGGGGACCCCAAAACCTCCATTCCCCGCCCTAAACTTGGGGGGTTCGGGGCTCCCCCCCCCCCCCCCAGTCCCTTCTCACCGTTTCTCGCGCCGTCACTGTCGTCACCTCCGAGCGACCCGTGGGGACAATCCCGGTCCCCGGGGAGGGGGCGCCCCGCTTATACCCCCCCCCCCCCCAAACCCCATCACCCCCGGGGGTTTCGGGGTGACGCCGCGTGGTCCCCTCCTTTCGTGAAGTGGCTCCTGTGTCCCCCCCGGTGGCTCCCGAGGCGCCTCCAGCAGCTCCGTGACGTTTCCGTGTCCCGACAAAATAAATTATTCTAGTTTATTAAACTCTGAAAAAACCCAAAAAAAAATTAACGACCCGGAGACGTGGAGCCTCCGCGATTCCTTGGGGATCAGGGAAGGGCTGGGAAGAGACCTCCGGGGTCTTCAGATCCGACCCTCACGGAAGGGGTTGGGATGGGAGAGATCTCCAAGCTCATCAGATCCGACCCTCACGGAAGGGGGTGGGATGGGAGAGATCTCCAAGCTCATCAGATCCGACCCTCACGGAAGGGGGTGGGATGGGAGAGATCTCCAAGCTCATCAGATCCGACCCTCACGGAAGGGGTTGGGATGGGAGAGATCTCCAAGCTCATCAGATCCGACTCTCACGGAAGGGGTTGGGATGGGAGAGATCTCCAAGCTCATCAGATCCGACTCTCACGGAAGGGGTTGGGATGGGAGAGATCTCCAAGCTCATCAGATCCGACTCTCACGGAAGGGGTTGGGATGGGAGAGATCTCCAAGCTCATCAGATCCGACCCTCACGGAAGGGGTTGGGATGGGAGAGATCTCCAAGCTCATCAGATCCGACTCTCACGGAAGGGGGTGGGATGGGAGAGATCTCCAAGCTCATCAGATCCGACCCTCACGGAAGGGGTTGGGATGGGAGAGATCTCCAAGCTCATCAGATCCGACTCTCACGGAAGGGGTTGGGATGGGAGAGATCTCCAAGCTCATCAGATCCGACTCTCACGGAAGGGGTTGGGATGGGAGAGATCTCCAAGCTCATCAGATCCGACCCTCACGGAATTGGTTGGGATGGGAGAGATCTCCAAGCTCTTCAGATCCGACCCTCACGGAAGGGGTTGGGATGGGAGAGATCTCCAAGCTCATCAGATCCGACTCTCACGGAAGGGGTTGGGATGGGAGAGATCTCCAAGCTCATCAGATCCGACTCTCACGGAAGGGGTTGGGATGGGAGAGATCTCCAAGCTCATCAGATCCGACCCTCACGGAAGGGGTTGGGATGGAGAGATCTCCAAGCTCATCAGATCCGACCCTCACGGAAGGGGTTGGGATGGGAGAGATCTCCAAGCTCATCAGATCCGACCCTCACGGAAGGGGTTGGGATGGAGAGATCTCCAAGCTCATCAGATCCGACTCTCACGGAAGGGGTTGGGATGGGAGAGATCTCCAAGCTCATCAGATCCGACCCTCACGGAAGGGGTTGGGATGGGAGAGATCTCCAAGCTCATCAGATCCGACCCTCACGGAAGGGGTTGGGATGGGAGAGATCTCCAAGCTCATCAGATCCAACTCTCACGGAAGGGGTTGGGATGGGAGAGATCTCCAAGCTCATCAGATCCGACCCTCACGGAAGGGGTTGGGATGGGAGAGATCTCCAAGCTCATCAGATCCGACCCTCACGGAAGGGGTTGGGATGGAGAGATCTCCAAGCTCATCAGATCCGACCCTCACGGAAGGGGTTGGGATGGGAGAGATCTCCAAGCTCATCAGATCCGACCCTCACGGAAGGGGTTGGGATGGGAGAGATCTCCAAGCTCATCAGATCCGACTCTCACGGAAGGGGTTGGGATGGGAGAGATCTCCAAGCTCATCAGATCCGACCCTCACGGAAGATTCGATGCCCTTGGAGATCCCTCCAACCCAACCAGCTCCATGAGGGTCGGATTTGATGACCTTGGAGATCCCTCCAACCCCACCAGCTCCATGATGGTCGGATTTGATGATCCCAGAGGTCCCTCCAACCCAACCAGCTCCATGAGGGACGGATTTGATGATCCCAGAGGTCCCTCCAACCCCACCAGCTCCATGAGGGTTGGATTTGATGATCCCAGAGATCCCTCCAACCCAACCAGCTCCATGAGGGACGGATTTGATGATCCCAGAGGTCCCTCCAACCCAACCAGCTCCATGAGGGTCGGATTTGATGACCTTGGAGATCCCTCCAACCCCACCAGCTCCATGATGGTCGGATTTGATGATCCCAGAGGTCCCTCCAACCCAACCAGCTCCATGAGGGACGGATTTGATGATCCCAGAGGTCCCTCCAACCCCACCAGCTCCATGAGGGTTGGATTTGATGATCCCAGAGATCCCTCCAACCCAACCAGCTCCATGAGGGACGGATTTGATGATCCCAGAGGTCCCTCCAACCCCACCAGCTCCATGAGGGTTGGATTTGATGATCCCAGAGGTCCCTCCAACCCCACCAGCTCCATGAGGGACGGATTTGATGATCCCAGAGGTCCCTCCAACCCAACCAGCTCCATGAGGGTTGGATTTGATGATCCCAGAGGTCCCTCCAACCCCACCAGCTCCATGAGGGTCGGATTTGATGATCCCAGAGGTCCCTCCAACCCCACCAGCTCCATGAGGGTCGGATTTGATGATCCCAGAGGTCCCTCCAACCCAACCAGCTCCATGAGGGTTGGATTTGATGATCCCAGAGGTCCCTCCAACCCCACCAGCTCCATGAGGGTCGGATTTGATGACCTTGGAGATCCCTCCAACCCCACCAGCTCCATGAGGGACGGATTTGATGATCCCAGAGGTCCCTCCAACCCAACCAGCTCCATGAGGGTTGGATTTGATGATCCCAGAGGTCCCTCCAACCCAACCAGCTCCATGAGGGTTGGATTTGATGATCCCAGAGGTCCCTCCAACCCCACCAGCTCCATGAGGGACCGATTTGATGACCTTGGAGATCCCTCCAACCCCACCTGCTCCATGAGGGTCGGATTTGGTGATCCCAGAGGTCCCTCCAACCCCACCAGCTCCATGAGGGTCGGATTTCATGATCCCAGAGGTCCCTCCAACCCAACCAGCTCCATGAGGGACGGATTTGATGACCTTGGAGATCCCTCCAACCCCACCAGCTCCATGAGGGTTGGATTTGATGATCCCAGAGGTCCCTCCAACCCAACCAGCTCCATGAGGGTTGGATTTGATGATCCCAGAGGTCCCTCCAACCCAACCAGCTCCATGAGGGTTGGATTTGATGATCCCAGAGGTCCCTCCAACCCCACCAGCTCCATGAGGGACCGATTTGATGACCTTGGAGATCCCTCCAACCCCACCTGCTCCATGAGGGTTGGATTTGGTGATCCCAGAGGTCCCTCCAACCCCACCTGGTCCATGAGGGTCGGATTTGGTGATCCCAGAGGTCCCTCCAACCCCACCAGCTCCATGAGGGTTAGATTTGATGACCTTGGAGATCCCTCCAGCCCAACCAGCTCCATGAGGGTCGGATTTGATGACCTTGGAGATCCCTCCAACCCCTTCCAAGGGTTTTTCCAACCTCGGGCTGAGCCCTTTCTCCAGCAGCTGCAAGAGCGCGATGGCTCCCACCTCCTCTCCGTCCTGATTCCGGGTGGACCGGACGCTTGCAGCTGTTTTTGAAGGAAACGGGAAGTCGGAGCGACCACAACCCTGTTGCTCAAAACCCTTCGTCTCGTGCCAACCCAGCGAGTTTGTTCCCTTCTCCCTCGCGCCTCCGAGATGTGGTTCCCTCGGCTCCTCCTGGGGAGCCGGGATGAGGAGGGAGACGATTCCCGGTGGCTGGAGAGACCCCAGAGCTCATCCCCAGCTCCCACCTTCTCCAGATCTTCACCCGCTTTCCACCTCCAGGCTGCGTTGGGCTGTTTTCCAAACCTTCAGCTCCTGAGGGGGATCAGGACGGAGCTGCCGGAGGTTCTTGCCAAGGAACCTTCCAGGTCCATGTAGCCACCAGCCCTGAGCTGCCCCTCCTGGAGAGGAACCAGGTCCCGGCCCCGGGAGGAACGAGCCACGTCCCAAACTCGGGAATGTGGGGGTCTCGGAGCAGGAGAAGAGTCCATCCCGACCCTATGGATCCAACCCTACCCTATGGATCCATCCCTTCCCTCTGGCTCCATCCCGTCCCTCTGGCTCCATCCCTTCCCCCTGGCTCCATCCCTTCCCTCTGGCTCCATCCCTTCCCTCTGGATCCATCCCTTCCCCTCTGGCTCCATCCCGTCCCTCTGGCTCCATCCCTTCCCCCTGGATCCATCCCTTCCCCCTGGCTCCATCCCTTCCTCCTGGCTCCATCCCTTCCCTCTGGCTCCATCCCTTCCCTCTGGATCCATCCCTTCCCCCTGGCTCCATCCCTTCCCCCTGGATCCATCCCTTCCCTCTGGCTCCATCCCTTCCCTCTGGCTCCATCCCTTCCCTCTGGATCCATCCATTCCCCCTGGATCCATCCCTTCCCTCTGGCTCCATCCCTTCCCTCTGGCTCCATCCCTTCCCTCTGGCTCCATCCCTTCCCCTCTGGCTCCATCCCTTCCCCCTGGATCCATCCCTTCCCTCTGGCTCCATCCCTTCCCTCTGGCTCCATCCCTTCCCCCTGGCTCCATCCCTTCCCCCTGGATCCATCCCTTCCCTCTGGCTCCATCCCTTCCCTCTGGCTCCATCCCTTCCCTCTGGCTCCATCCCTTCCCCCTGGCTCCATCCCTTCCCCCTGGATCCATCCCTTCCCTCTGGCTCCATCCCTTCCCTCTGGCTCCATCCCTTCCCCCTGGATCCATCCCTTCCCCCTGGCTCCATCCCGTCCCTCTGGCTCCATCCCTTCCCTCTGGATCCATCCCTTCCCTCTGGATCCATCCCTTCCCTCTGGCTCCATCCCTTCCCCCTGGCTCCATCCCTTCCCTCTGGATCCATCCCTTCCCTCTGGCTCCATCCCTTCCCTCTGTCTCCATCCCTTCCCTCTGGCTCCATCCCTTCCCTCTGGCTCCATCCCTTCCCTCTGGCTCCATCCCTTCCCTCTGGCTCCATCCCTTCCCTCTGGCTCCATCCCTTCCCTCTGGCTCCATCCCTTCCCTCTGGCTCCATCCCTTCCCCCTGGCTCCATCCCTTCCCTCTGGCTCCATCCCTTCCCTCTGGATCCATCCCTTCCCTCTGGATCCATCCCTTCCCCCTGGCTCCATCCCTTCCCTCTGGATCCATCCCTTCCCTATGGATCCATCCCTTCCCTCTGGCTCCATCCCTTCCCTCTGGCTCCATCCCTTCCCTCTGGCTCCATCCCTTCCCTCTGGCTCCATCCCTTCCCCCTGGCTCCATCCCTTCCCTCTGGCTCCATCCCTTCCCCCTGGCTCCATCCCTTCCCTCTGGCTCCATCCCTTCCATCTGGCTCCATCCCTTCCCTCTGGCTCCATCCCTTCCCTCTGGATCCATCCCTTCCCTCTGGCTCCATCCCTTCCCTCTGGCTCCATCCCTTCCCTCTGGCTCCATCCCTTCCCCTCTGGATCCATCCCTTCCCTCTGGCTCCATCCCTTCCCTCTGGCTCCATCTCTTCCCTCTGGCTCCATCCCTTCCCCCTGGCTCCATCCCTTCCCTCTGGCTCCATCCCTTCCCCCTGGATCCATCCCTTCCCTCTGGCTCCATCCCTTCCCTCTGGCTCCATCCCTTCCCCCTGGATCCATCCCTTCCCTCTGGCTCCATCCCTTCCCTCTGGCTCCATCCCTTCCCCCTGGATCCATCCCTTCCCTCTGGCTCCATCCCTTCCCCCTGGCTCCATCCCTTCTCCCTGGATCCATCCCTTCCCTCTGGCTCCATCCCTTCCCTCTGGCTCCATCCCTTCCCTCTGGATCCATCCCTTCCCTCTGGCTCCATCCCTTCCCTCTGGCTCCATCCCTTCCCTCTGGCTCCATCCCTTCCCTCTGGCTCCATCCCTTCCCTCTGGCTCCATCCCTTCCCTCTGGCTCCATCCCTTCCCTCTGGATCCATCCCTTCCATCTGGCTCCATCCCTTCCCTCTGGCTCCATCCCTTCCCTCTGGATCCATCCCTTCCCTCTCGCTCCATCCCTTCCCTCTGGCTCCATCCCTTCCCTCTGGCTCCATCCCTTCCCTCTGGATCCATCCCTTCCCTCTGGATCCATCCCTTCCCCCTGGCTCCATCCCTTCCCTCTGGATCCATCCCTTCCCTCTGGCTCCATCCCTTCCCTCTGGCTCCATCCCTTCCCCCTGGCTCCATCCCTTCCCTGTGGATCCATCCCTTCCCCCTGGCTCCATCCCTTCCCTCTGGCTCCATCCCTTCCCTTTGGATCCATCCCTTCCCTCTGGATCCATCCCTTCCCTCTGGCTCCATCCCTTCCCTCTGGCTCCATCCCTTCCCTCTGGCTCCATCCCTTCCCTCTGGATCCATCCCTTCCCCCTGGCTCCATCCCTTCCCTCTGGCTCCATCCCTTCCCTCTGGATCCATCCCTTCCCTGTGGATCCATCCCTTCCCTCTGGCTCCATCCCTTCCCTCTGTCTCCATCCCTTCCCTCTGGATCCATCCCTTCCCCCTGGCTCCATCCCTTCCCTCTGGCTCCATCCCTTCCCTTTGGATCCATCCCTTCCCTCTGGATCCATCCCTTCCCTCTGGCTCCATCCCTTCCCTCTGGCTCCATCCCTTCCCTCTGGCTCCATCCCTTCCCTCTGGATCCATCCCTTCCCCCTGGCTCCATCCCTTCCCTCTGGCTCCATCCCTTCCCTCTGGAACCATCCCTTCCCTGTGGATCCATCCCTTCCCTCTGGCTCCATCCCTTCCCTCTGTCTCCATCCCTTCCCTCTGGCTCCATCCCTTCCCTCTGGCTCCATCCCTTCCCTCTGGCTCCATCCCTTCCCCCTGGCTCCATCCCTTCCCTCTGGCTCCATCCCTTCCCTCTGGCTCCATCCCTTCCCCTCTGGCTCCATCCCTTCCCTCTGGATCCATCCCTTCCCTGTGGATCCATCCCTTCCCCTCTGGCTCCATCCCTTCCCTCTGGCTCCATCCCTTCCCCTCTGGCTCCATCCCTTCCCTCTGGCTCCATCCCTTCCCTCTGGATCCATCCCTTCCCTCTGGCTCCATCCCTTCCCTCTGGCTCCATCCCTTCCCCCTGGCTCCATCCCTTCCCCCTGGCTCCATCCCTTCCCTCTGGCTCCATCCCTTCCCTCTGGCTCCATCCCTTCCCTCTGGATCCATCCCTTCCCTCTGGCTCCATCCCTTCCCCCTGGCTCCATCCCTTCCCCCTGGCTCCATCCCTTCCCTCTGGCTCCATCCCTTCCCTCTGGATCCATCCCTTCCCTCTGGCTCCATCCCTTCCCTCTGGCTCCATCCCTTCCCCCTGGCTC
>JAUNZM010002694.1:0-23280 GCA_033459285.1 Clamator glandarius | reverse complement strand
CAGATGGGGGGCAGTGACCCCAGTATTGGGGTCACACAGGGGTGGGGACCCCAATTTTGGGGTCATAGGGAGCAGGGACCCCAGCTTTCGTGTCATAAGGGAGTGGGGACCCCGACTTTGGGGTCATGGGGAGTCACAGACCCCAACATTGGGGTCACAGATGGAAGACAGGGACCCCAGTATTGGGGTCACACGGGGTGGGGACCCCAATTTTGGGGTCATAGGGAGCAGGGACCTCAGCGTTCGTGTCATAAGGGAGTGGGGACCCCGACTTTGGGGTCATGGGGTCTCACAGACCCCAACGTTGGGGTCACAGATGGGGGGCAGTGACCCCAGTATTGGGGTCACACAGGGGTGGGGACCCCAATTTTGGAGTCATGGGGAGCAGGGACCCCAGCATTTGTGTCATATGGGTGGGGGGGACCCCGACTTTGGGGTCATGGGGTGTCACAGACCCCAACTTTGGGGTCACAGCTGGGGGGCAGGGACCCCAATATAGGGGTCCAGGGGGTGGGGACCCCAATTTTGGAGTCATGGGGGTACAGGGACCTCAACTTGGAGCCTCGAGGGACCCCAATAGATGGGAAGGGAGACGAGGACTCTAGTATTGGGGTCTGATGGGGGACCCCAATAGATTGGGGGGGTAGGCTGGGACCCCAATCTTGGCGTGGGGGGGGGGGGCGGGGAATTCCCCAACTTTTGAATCACGTGGGTGGAAAGGACGTAAAAATCCCCTTGCGCATGCGCACTGAGAGCCGCATGACCCTTAGCCACGCCCCCTCTTTGCGCATGCGCACTGCGACACCAGTGACTCCCGGTCAATTTGCGCATGCGCACCGCGACCCTCCCCCCCCGAGCGGCTCCCCTTCCATTCGCGCGTGCGCACTGCGAACACCACGCGTCTCCCCATCTTTGCGCACGCGCACTGCGACGCTCCCTGAGCAGCTCCCCTTCCATTTGCGCATGCGCACTGCGATCGGCCCACAGTCAATTCGCGCATGCGCACTGCGACCTCACCGAGCGGCTCACAGTCAATTCGCGCATGCGCACTGCGACCTCACCGAGCGGCTCAGTCAATTCGCGCATGCGCACTGCGACCCCACCGAGCGGCTCACCGTCAATTCGCGCATGCGCACTGCGACCCCACCGAGCGGCTCACAGTCAATTCGCGCATGCGCACTGCGACCCCACCGAGCGGCTCACAGTCAATTCGCGCATGCGCACTGCGACCCCACCGAGCGGCTCACAGTCAATTCGCGCATGCGCACTGCGACCCCACCGAGCGGCTCACAGTCAATTCGCGCATGCGCACTGCGACCCCACCGAGCGGCTCAGTCAATTCGCGCATGCGCACTGCGACCCCACCGAGCGGCTAACAGTCAATTCGCGCATGCGCACTGCGACCTCACCGAGCGGCTCACAGTCAATTCGCGCATGCGCACTGCGACCCCACCGAGCGGCTCACAGTCAATTCGCGCATGCGCACTGCGACCCCACCGAGCGGCTCACAGTCAATTCGCGCATGCGCACTGCGACCCCACCGAGCGGCTCACAGTCAATTCGCGCATGCGCACTGCAGCCCTCCCCGAGCCGCTCCCCTTCCATTCGCACATGCGCACTAAGACCCCCAGTGGCTCCCCTTCCATTCGCACATGCGCACTTCGATCGACCCCGAGCGGCTCACAGTCAATTCGCGCATGCGCACTGCGACCCCACCGAGCGGCTCAGTCAATTCGCGCATGCGCACTGCGATCGGCCCCGAGCGGCTCACAGTCAATTCGCGCATGCGCACTGCGACCCCACCGAGCGGCTCAGTCAATTCGCGCATGCGCACTGCGACCCCACCGAGCGGCTCACAGTCAATTCGCGCATGCGCACTGCGACCCCACCGAGCGGCTCGCCGTCAATTCGCGCATGCGCACTGCGACCCCACAGAGCGGCTCACCGTCAATTCGCGCATGCGCACTAAGAACCCCCGGTGGCTCCCCTTCCATTCGCGCATGCGCACTGCGACCACCCCGACCGGCTCCCCTTCCATTCGCGCATGCGCACTAAGAACCCCCGGTGCCTCCCCGTTCCATTCGCGCATGCGCACTGCGAACATCCCTGAGCAGCTCCCCTTCCACTCGCGCATGCGCACTGCGACCACCCCGAGCGGCTCCCCTTCCATGTGCGCATGCGCACTAAGACCCCCCAGTGGCTCCCGTTCCATTCGCGCACGCGCACTACGAACATCCCTGAGCAGCTCCCCTTCCATTCGCGCATGCGCACTGCGACCACCCCGAGCGGCTCCCCTTCCATGTGCGCATGCGCACTAAGACCCCCAGTGGCTCCCCTCCCATTCGCGCATGCGCACTGCGACCACCCCGAGCGGCTCCCCTTCCATTCGCACATGCGCACTGCGCTCCCTCACCGCCCCGCCCCTCGGGGGGTTCCATGCGCGCATGCGCACTGCACCCCTCATACACGGAACCTCTCCTCCTTCCCCCCCCACCTTTTCGCGCATGCGCACCGCTCCCCTTGGGAATCAGCGGCGCGCGCGCGCGCTCCCCTCCCCTTGTCTGCGCATGCGCCGAGCGAGTTCGCCGCCGCCCTCTGCTTCCGGTCGGGCGCTTCCGCTTCCGGTTCCCCGGTTCCCTTGGCGACGGCGGCCGCCATGTCGACGCTGTTCCCGTCGCTGCTGCCGCGGCTAACGGAGCCGCTCTGGTTCAACCTGGACCGGCCCTGCGGCGACGAGAGCGACCTGCAGCAGCAGGAGCAGCAGCACCAGGCCTGGGTGAGGCCCCGCCGGCAACCGGCGCCGGGAACCGGCCCCAATTAGCGAGCGACAGCGGCTAATTAGCCAGAAACGGGGAATGAAGGGGCTCTAGGCCCCGGATTAACTGATAAAAGGCGCGCTAGGCCCCAAAATGGTTAATAAGGGGGATAATTAGCGAATGAGGAGGGCTCTGGGCCTCCAGTTAGCTAATTAGGAGGGATAATTAGCTAATGAGCAGGGCTCTAGGACTCTAATTAACTCGCTGGATGCATCCCTAGGCCCCCAATCGGCTAATAAGGGGATAATTAGCTAATGAGCAGGGCTCTAGGACTCTAATTAACTCGCTGGATGCATCCCTAGGCCCCCAATCGGCTAATAAGGGGGATAATTAGCTAATGAGCAGGGCTCTAGGACTCTAATTAACTCGCTGGATGCATTCCTAGGCCCCCAATCGGCTAATAAGGGGGATAATTAGCTAATGAGCAGGGCTCTAGGACTCTAATTAACTCATTGGATTCATTCCTAGGCCCGCAATTAGCTAATAAGGGGGATAATTAGCTAATGAGCAGGGCTGTAGGACTCTAATTAACTCGCTGGATGCATCCCTCGGCCCCCAATTGGCTAATAAAGGGGATAATTAGCTAATGAGCAGGGCTCTAGGATTTTAATTAACTCATTGGATGCATCCCTAGTCACCCAATTGGCTAATAAAGGGGATAATTAGCTAATGAGCAGGGCTCTAGGACTCTAATTAACTCGCTGGATGCATCCCTCGGCCCCCAATTGGCTAATAAGGGGGATAATTAGCTAATGAGCAGGGCTCTAGGACTCTAATTAACTCGCTGGATGCATCCCTCGGCCTCCAATTGGCTAATAAAGGGGATAATTAGCTAATGAGCAGGGCTCTAGGATTTTAATTAACTCATTGGATGCATCCCTAGTCACCCAATTGGCTAATAAAGGGGATAATTAGCTAATGAGCAGGGCTCTAGGACTCTAATTAACTCGCTGGATGCATCCCTCGGCCCCCAATTGGCTAATAAGGGGGATAATTAGCTAATGAGCAGGGCTCTAGGACTCTAATTAACTCGCTGGATGCATCCCTCGGCCCCCAATTGGCTAATAAAGGGGATAATTAGCTAATGAGCAGGGCTCTAGGATTTTAATTAACTCATTGGATGCATCCCTAGTCACCCAATTGGCTAATAAAGGGGATAATTAGCTAATGAGCAGGGCTCTAGGACTCTAATTAACTCGCTGGATGCATCCCTCGGCCCCCAATTGGCTAATAAAGGGGATAATTAGCTAATGAGCAGGGCTCTAGGACTCTAATTAACTCGCTGGATGCATCCCTCGGCCCCCAATTGGCTAATAAAGGGGATAATTAGCTAATGAGCAGGGCTCTAGGATTTTAATTAACTCATTGGATGCATCCCTAGTCACCCAATTGGCTAATAAAGGGGATAATTAGCTAATGAGCAGGGCTCTAGGACTCTAATTAACTCATTGGATGCATCCCTAGTCCCCCAATTGGCTAATAAAGGGGATAATTAGCTAATGAGCAGGGCTCTAGGACTTTAATTAACTCATTGGATGCATCCCTAGGCCCCCAATTGGCTAATAAGGGGGATAATTAGCTAATGAGCAGGGCTCTAGGACTCTAATTAACTCGCTGGATGCATCCCTAGGCCCATAGCTAGCTAATGAGGGCAGGTAATTAGTGAGTGGGGAGGATCATTAGCTAGTGAACGTGGCTCAGTTAAATGATGGAGGGGGATCTGGGCCCCAAATTAGCTAATTAGGGGGGATAATTATCTAATGGGCAGGGCTCTAGGACTCTAATTAACTCATTAGATACCTCTCTGGGCCCAGAGCTGGCTAACGAGAGAGGATAATTAGTGAGTGAGGGGGATAATTAGGGAATGAGCAGGGCTCTAGGACTCCAATTAACTGATGAAAGGGGCTCTAGGCCCCCAGTTAGCTAATTGGGGGGGGATAATTAACTAATGAGCTGTGGTCTAGGACTCCAGTTAACTCATTAGACACATTCCTAGGCCCGCAGGTGGCTAATGAGAGCAGATAATTAGTGAGTGAGGGGGATAATTAGCTAATGAGCAGGGCTCTAGGACTCCAATTAACTGATGGAGGAGGCTCTATCTCCCCAATTAGTTAACGAGGGGGGATAATTAACTAATGAGCAGGGCTCTAGGACCCTAGTGAACTCATTAGAGGCATCCCTTGGCCCATAATTAGCTAATGAGCGCAGATAATTAGCGAACAAGGGGAATAATTAGGTAATCAGATGGATAATTAGTTAATGAGGGGGCAATTAGTTAATGAGGCAGCTAATTAGGTAATGAGCAGGGCTCTAGAACCACAATTTAGTGATTAGTAACGGCTCTAGGCCCCAGTTAGTAAACGAGAGCAGCTAATTAGTGAGCGAGGGGATAATTAGTTAATGAGGGGGCTATTTAGCTAATGAGTGGGGCTCTAGAACCCAAATTAGGTGACGGTGGGGGGGGTCCTAGGCTCCCAATTTATTAACGAGGAAAGGTTTTTAATTGCTGAGGGGACTTGTTAATTAATTAGGGAGGCTAATTAGCTAACGAGGGGGGACTTTAGGACCCCAGATAACTACCAAGGGGGGTTCCTAGGCCCCTAATTAATTAATGAGGGGGGCTGTAGACACCTAATTAGCTAATGACGAATGCTTCTAGGTCTGCTTTTTACTGAAGGGGGGGGGGGAGCGCTCCTAGAACCCTAATTAACTAATGAAGGGGTTAATTAGTTAGCGGGACGGTGCCTAGAGCCCCTGTTAACGAATGAAGAAGGCTTGAGGGGGGTTCTGGGGTCCTAGTTAACGAGGGGGGGTTCTAAGGCTTGTTATTTGCTAATGAGGGGGTCTAATTAACTAATGAGGGGGCTAATTGACTAATGAGGGGGCTAATTGACTAATGAGGGGGCTAATTGACTAATGAGGGGGCTAATTAACTAATGAGGGGGCTAATTAACCCCCCTTCAGCTTCAGAGCATCGCTGAGAAGGACAACAACCTCGTTCCCATCGGGAAACCAGCATCAGAGGTGGGAATTGGGGGGTCCCCGTCCCCTTGGGAATTGGGGGGTCCCCATCCCCTTTGGAATTGGGGGGTCCCCGTCCCCTTGGGAATTGGGGGTCCCATCCCTTTGGAATCGGAGGGTCCCCGTCCCCTTTGGAATCGGGGGGTCCCCGTCCCCTTTGGAATCGGGGGGTCCCCGTCCCCTTGGGAATTGGGGGGTCCCCATCCCCTTTGGAATTGGGGGTCCCATCCCTTTGGAATCGGGGGGTCCCCATCTCCTTTGGAATTGAGGGTTCCCGTCCCGTTTGGAATTGGGGGTCCCCATCCCCTTGGGAATTGAGGGTCCCCATCCCCTTTGGAATTGGGGGTCCCATCCCGTTTGGAATTGGGGGTCCCATCCCTTTGGAATCGGGGGGTCCCATCCCCTTTGGAATCGGGGGGTCCCGTCCCCTTGGGAATTGAGGGTCTCCGTCCCCTTTGGAATTGGGGGTCCCATCCCCTTTGGAATTGGGGGTTCCCATCCCTTTGGAGTTGGGGGTTCCCCGTCCCCTTGGGAATTGGGGGGTCCCCGTCCCCTTGGGAATTGGGGGGTCCCATCCCCTTTGGAATTGGGGGTTCCCATCCCTTTGGAATTGGGGGGTTCCCGTCCCCTTGGGAATTGGGGGTTCCCATCCCCTTTGGAATTGGGGGTCCCCGTCCCTTTGGAATTGAGGGTCCCCATCCCCTTTGGAATCGGGGGGTCCCATCCCTTTGCAATTGGGGGTCCCCGTCCCCTTGGGAATTGAGGGTCCCCGTCCCCTTTGGAATTGGGGGTCCCCATCCCCTTTGGAATTGGGGGGGGTCCCATCTCTTGGGAACTGGGGGGGGGGGGTCCCCATCCCCTTTGGAATTGGGGGTCCCCATCCCCTTTGGAATTGGGGGTCCCCATCCCCTTTGGAATTGGGGTGTCCCATCCCTCAGGAATTGGGGGGTCCCCAATCCCCTTCGGAATTGGGGAGGTCCCATCCCTCGGGAATCGGGGGGGTTCTATCCCTTTGGAATTGTGGGGTCCCATCCCTTGGGAATTGAGGGCTCTCATCCCATAGGATTTGGGGGGTCGCGTCCCTTTGGAATTAGGAATTGGGGGGTCCCGTCCTTCAGGAATTGAGGGGTCCCCTTCCTTTGGAATTGGGAATTAGGAACTGGGGGGGTCGCGCCCCTCAGGAATTGGGGGGTCCCTTCCCTTTGGAATTGGGAGGTCCCATCCCTTGGGAATTAGGGGGGTCCAATCCCTCCGGAATTGGGGGGTCCCTTCCCTTTGGAATTGGGAGGTCCCATCCCTAGGGGATTAGGAATTAGGGGGGTCCAATCCCTCAGGAATTGGGGGGTCCCTTCCCTTTGGAGTTGGGAGGTCCCATCCCTTGGGAACTAGGAATTGGGGGGTCCCTTCCCTCAGGAATTGGAGGGTCCCTTCCCTCAGGAATTGGGGGGTCCCTTCCCTTTGGAATTGAGAGGTCCCATCCCTTGGGAATTAGGAACCGGGGGGTCCCGTCCCTCAGGAATTGGGGGATCCTGTCCCTTTGGAATTGGGGGGTCCCTGTATCTTGAGAATCGCAAATAGGAGGAACTCCCTTCCCGTTGAGAATCGGGGGAGTCCCTTCCCTTTGGAACTGGGGGATCCCTTCCCTTTGGAATTGGGGGGCCCTTCCCTTTGGAATTGGGGGATCCCTTCCCTTTGGAATTGGGGGATCCCATCCCTTGGGAATTAGGAACCGGGGGGTCCCGTCCCTTTGGAACTGGAGGGTCCCTGTATCTTGAGAATCGCAAATAGGAGGAACTCCCTTCCCTTTGGGAATTGGGGGGGTCCCTTCCCTTTGGAACTGGGGGATCCCTTCCCTTTGGAATTGGGGGGCCCTTCCCTTTGGAATTGGGGGATCCCATCCCTTGGGAATTAGGAACCGGGGGGTCCCGTCCCTTTGGAATTGAGGGGTCCCTGTATCTTGAGAATCGCAAATAGGACGAACTCCCTTTCCTTTGGAACTGGGGGATCCCTTCCCTTTGGAACTGGGGGATCCCTTCCCTTTGGAATTGGGGGATCCCATCCCTTGGGAATTGGGGGATCCCATCCCTTGGGAATTAGGAACCGGGGGGTCCCGTCCCGTTGGAATAGGGGGGTCCCTGTATCTTGAGAATCGCAAATAGGAGGAACTCCCTTTCCTTTGGAACTGGGGGATCCCTTCCCTTTGGAACTGGGGGATCCCTTCCCTTTGGAATTGGGGGATCCCTTCCCTTTGGAATTGGGGGATCCCTTCCCTTTGGAATTCGGGGATCCCATCCCTTGGGAATTGGAGGATCCCATCCCTTGGGAATTAGGAACCGGGAGGTCCCGTCCCTTTGGAATTGAGGGGTCCCTGTATCTTGAGAATCGCAAATAGGAGGAACTCCCTTCCCTTTGGGAATCGGGGGGGTCCCTTCCCTTTGGAACTGGGGGATCCCATCCCTTTGGAATTGGGGGGCCCTTCCCTTTGGAATTAGGGGATCCCATCCCTTGGGAATTAGGAACCGGGAGGTCCCGTCCCTTTGGAATTGAGGGGTCCCTGTATCTTGAGAATCGCAAATAGGAGGAACTCCCTTCCCTTTGGAACTGGGGGATCCCTTCCCTTTGGAACTGGGGGATCCCTTCCCTTTGGAATTCGGGGATCCCATCCCTTGGGAATTGGAGGATCCCATCCCTTGGGAATTAGGAACCGGGAGGTCCCGTCCTTTTGGAATTGAGGGGTCCCTGTATCTTGAGAATCGCAAATAGGAGGAACTCCCTTCCCTTTGGGAATCGGGGGGGTCCCTTCCCTTTGGAACTGGGGGATCCCTTCCCTTGGGAATTCGGGGATCCCATCCCTTGGGAATTGGGGGATCCCATCCCTTGGGAATTAGGAACCGGGGGGTCCCGTCCCGTTGGAATAGGGGGGTCCCTGTATCTTGAGAATCGCAAATAGGAGGAACTCCTTTCCCTTTGGAACTGGGGGGGTCCCTTCCCTTTGGAACTGGGGGATCCCTTCCCTTTGGAACTGGGGGATCCCTTCCCTTTGGAATTGGGGGGCCCTTCCCTTTGGAATTGGGGGATCCCATCCCTTGGGAATTAGGAACCGGGAGGTGCCGTCCCTTTGGAATTGAGGGGTCCCTGTATCTTGAGAATCGCAAATAGGAGGAACTCCCTTCCCTTTGGGAATCGGGGGGGTCCCTTCCCTTTGGAACTGGGGGATCCCTTCCCTTTGGAATTGGGGGTCCCTTCCCTTTGGAATCGGGGGGATCCCATCCCTTGGGAATCGGGGGGCGCAGCACTATGACGAGGAGGAGGAGGAGGACGACGAGGACGACGAGGACAGCGAGGAGGATTCCGAGGACGACGAGGACATGCAGGACATGGACGAGATGAACGACTATAACGAGTCGCCTGACGACGGCGAGATTAACGAGGTGACTCGCCTCCCGCCCCGCCTGCTGGCCCACTAGCCCAGTAGTCAGGTAGCCCAGCAGCCTGGTGGCCCCAGTTTCCCAGTAGCCAGGTGGCCCAGTACCTTACTAGCCCACTAACCCACTAGCTCAGTAGCCTGGTGGCCCAGTGGCCCCAGTTGCCCAGTACCCTACTAGCCAACTAACCCACTAGCCCAGTTTCCCAGTAGCCTGGTAGCCCACTAGCCCAGTGGCCCTCTAACCCACTAGCCCAGTAGGCTTGTGGCCCACTAGCCCAGTTTCCCAGTAGCCTGCTAGCCCAGTAGCCTGCTGGCCCACTAGCTGTTTCCCAGTAGCCTGGTGGTCCACTGGTCCCAGTTTCCCAGTAGTCAGGTAGCCCAGTAGCCTGCTGGCCCACTAGCCCAGTTTCCCAGTAGCCAGGTGGCCCAGTACCCTACTAGCCGGATAACCCACTAGCCCAGTAGCCTGGTAGCCCAGTGGCCCTCTAACCCACTAGCCCAGTAGGCTTGTGGCCCACTAGCCCAGTTTCCCAGTAGCCAGGTGGCCCAGTACCCTACTAGCCAGATAACCCACTAGCCCAGTAGCCTGGTGGCCCAGTGGCCCCAGTTGCCCAGTACCCTACTAGCCCACTAACCCACTAGCCCAGTTTCCCAGTAGCCAGGTGGCCCACTAGCCCAGTTTCCCAGTAGCCTGCTAGCCCAGTAGCCTGCTGGCCCACTAGCCCTGTTTCCCAGTAGCCTGCTGGCCCACTGGTCCCAGTTTCCCAGTAGTCAGGTAGCCCAGTAGCCAGGTGGCCCTCTAACCCGGTAGCCCAGTAGCCTGCTGGCCCACTAGCCCAGTTTCCCAGTAGCCTGCTGGCCCACTAGCCCAGTTTCCCAGTAGCCAGGTGGCCCAGTACCTTACTAGCCCACTAACCCACTAGCTCAGTAGCCTGGTGGCTCGGTGGCCCCAGTTTCCCAGTAGCCAGGTGGCCCAGTACCCTACTAGCCCACTAACCCAGTAGCCCAGGAGCCTGGTGGCCCAGTGGCCCCAGTTGCCCAGTACCCTACTAGCCCACTAACCCACTAGCCCAGTTTCCCAGTAGCCTGGTAGCCCACTAGCCCAGTGGCCCTCTAACCCACTAGCCCAGTAGGCTTGTGGCCCACTAGCCCAGTTTCCCAGTAGCCTGCTAGCCCAGTAGCCTGGTGGCCCACTAGCCCAGTTTCCCAGTAGCCTGGTGGCCCACTAGCCCAGTTTCCCAGTAGCCTGCTGGCCCACTAGCCTGGTGGCCCACTAGCCCAGTTTCCCAGTAGCCTGCTGGCCCACTAGCCCAGTTTCCCAGTAGCCAGGTGGCCCAGTAGCCCAGTTTCCCAGTAGCCTGCTAGCCCAGTAGCCTGGTGGCCCACTAGCTGTTTCCCAGTAGCCTGGTGGCTCACTAGCCCAGTTTCCCAGTAGCCTGGTGGCTCACTAGCCCAGTTTCCCAGTAGCCTGGTGGCCCACTAGCCCAGTTTCCCAGTAGCCTGGTGGCTCACTAGCCCAGTTTCCCAGTAGCCTGGTGGCCCACTAGCCCAGTTTCCCAGTAGCCTGGTGGCTCACTAGCCCAGTTTCCCAGTAGCCTGCTGGCCCACTAGCCCAGTTTCCCAGTAGCCTGGTGGCTCACTAGCCCAGTTTCCCAGTAGCCTGGTGGCTCACTAGCCCAGTTTCCCAGTAGCCTGGTGGCTCACTAGCCCAGTTTCCCAGTAGCCTGCTGGCCCACTAGCCCAGTTTCCCAGTAGCCAGGTGGCCCAGTAGCCCAGTTTCCCAGTAGCCTGCTAGCCCAGTAGCCTGGTGGCCCACTAGCTGTTTCCCAGTAGCCTGGTGGCTCACTAGCCCAGTTTCCCAGTAGCCTGGTGGCTCACTAGCCCAGTTTCCCAGTAGCCTGGTGGCCCACTAGCCCAGTTTCCCAGTAGCCTGGTGGCTCACTAGCCCAGTTTCCCAGTAGCCTGGTGGCTCACTAGCCCAGTTTCCCAGTAGCCTGGTGGCTCACTAGCCCAGTTTCCCAGTAGCCTGCTGGCCCACTAGCCCAGTTTCCCAGTAGCCTGGTGGCTCACTAGCCCAGTTTCCCAGTAGCCTGGTGGCTCACTAGCCCAGTTTCCCAGTAGCCTG
Organism: Clamator glandarius; assembly: GCA_033459285.1. Lineage (NCBI taxonomy): Eukaryota > Metazoa > Chordata > Aves > Cuculiformes > Cuculidae > Clamator > Clamator glandarius. The sequence goes on along the minus strand of JAUNZM010002694.1, from coordinate 11,891 downwards.
GTGGCTCACTAGCCCAGTTTCCCAGTAGCCTGCTGGCCCACTAGCCCAGTTTCCCAGTAGCCAGGTGGCCCAGTAGCCCAGTTTCCCAGTAGCCTGCTAGCCCAGTAGCCTGGTGGCCCACTAGCTGTTTCCCAGTAGCCTGGTGGCTCACTAGCCCAGTTTCCCAGTAGCCTGGTGGCTCACTAGCCCAGTTTCCCAGTAGCCTGGTGGCCCACTAGCCCAGTTTCCCAGTAGCCTGGTGGCTCACTAGCCCAGTTTCCCAGTAGCCTGGTGGCTCACTAGCCCAGTTTCCCAGTAGCCTGGTGGCTCACTAGCCCAGTTTCCCAGTAGCCTGGTGGCTCACTAGCCCAGTTTCCCAGTAGCCTGGTGGCCCACTAGCCCAGTTTCCCAGTAGCCTGGTGGCTCACTAGCCCAGTTTCCCAGTAGCCTGGTGGCCCACTAGCCCAGTTTCCCAGTAGCCTGGTGGCTCACTAGCCCAGTTTCCCAGTAGCCTGGTGGCTCACTAGCCCAGTTTCCCAGTAGCCTGCTAGCCTAGTAGCCTGCTGACCCAGTGGCCCCAGTTTCCCAGTAGCCAGGTGGCCCACTAGCCCAGTTTCCCAGTAGCCCAGTAGGCTTGTGGCCCACTAGCCCAGTTTCCCAGTAGCCTGATGGCCTACTAGCTGTTTCCTGGTGGCCCAGTGGCCCCAGTTTCCCAGTAGCCTGGTGGCCCAGTGGCCCCAGTTTCCCAGTAGCCTGGTGGCCCAGTGGCCCCAGTTTCCCAGTAGCCTGGTGGCCCAGTGGCCCCAGTTTCCCACTAACCCACTAGTCCAGTAGCCTGGTGGCCCACTAGCTGTTTCCCAGTAGCCTGGTGGCTCAGTGGCCCCAGTTTCCTAGTAGTCTGGTAGCCCAGGAGCCTGGTGGCCCACTAGCCCAGTTTCCCAGTAGCCTGGTGGCCCACTAGCCCAGTTTCCCAGTAGCCTGGTGGCCCAGTGGCCCCAGTTTCCTAGTAGTCCGGTAGCCCAGTAGCCTGGTGGCCCACTAGCCCAGTTTCCCAGTAGCCTGCTGGCCCACTAGCCCAGTTTCCCAGTAGCCTGGTGGCCCACTAGCCCAGTTTCCCAGTAGCCTGGTGGCCCACTAGCCCAGTTTCCCAGTAGCCTGGTGGCCCACTAGCCCAGTTTCCCAGTAGCCTGGTGGCCCACTAGCCCAGTTTCCCAGTAGCCTGCTGGCCCACTAGCCCAGTTTCCCAGTAGCCTGGTGGCCCACTAGCCCAGTTTCCCAGTAGCCTGGTGGCCCACTAGCCCAGTTTCCCAGTAGCCTGCTGGCCCACTAGCCCAGTTTCCCAGTAGCCTGGTGGCCCACTAGCCCAGTTTCCCAGTAGCCTGGTGGCCCACTAGCCCAGTTTCCCAGAGCCTGGTGGCCCGGTAGCCCGGTGGCTAGCTGGTGAGCCTCGAGGGGGCCGAGGGGAGACCTCATCCCTCCCTCCAAGTCCCCGCGAGGAGCTCGTGGAGAGGGGGGAGCCGGGATCTTCTCCCAGGGGGCAGGGCGAGAGGGAAGGGGCCTCCGGCTCCACCGGGAGACGTTCCGGATGGATTTTTATTCCTGGAAAAGGTCCCTGGGAGCCGGTGGGACCTGCCCTGGGAGGGGGTGGAGTGGCCGTCCTGGAGGGGATTGAGGGACACGTGGACGAGGCGCCGAGGGGCACGGGAGGTGGGGACGGCTGGAGTCCACGATCTACGAGGTCTTCGATGATCTTCGAGGTCTTCGATGACCTTCGAGGTCTTTGATGGTCTTTGATCTTCAAGGTCTTCGATGACCTTCGAGGTCTTTGATGGTCTTTGATCTTCGAGGTCTTTGATGACCTTCGAGGTCTTTGATGACCTTCGAGGTCTTTGATGATCTTCGAGGTCTTTGATGATCTTCGAGGTCTTCGAGGTCTTTGATGGTCTTTGATCTTCGAGGTCTTTGATGACCTTCGAGGTCTTTGATGACCTTCGAGGTCTTCGATGATCTTCGAGGTCTTTGATGGTCTTTGATCTTCGAGGTCTTCGAGGTCTTCGAGGTCTTTGATGGTCTTTGATCTTCGAGGTCTTCGATGACCTTCGAGGTCTTTGATGATCTTCGAGGTCTTCGATGACCTTCGAGGTCTTTGATGATCTTCGAGATCTTTGATGATCTTCGAGGTCTTTGATGATCTTCGAGGTCTTTGATGATCTTCGAGGTCTTTGATGATCTTCGAGGTCTTTGATGATCTTCGAGGTCTTTGATGATCTTTGAGGTCTTCGAGGTCTTCGAGGTCTTCGATGATCTTCGAGGTCTTTGATGATCTTCGAGGTCTTTGATGATCTTCGAGGTCTTTGATGATCTTCGAGGTCTTTGATGATCTTCGAGGTCTTTGATGATCTTCGAGGTCTTCGAGGTCTTTGATGGTCTTTGATCTTCGAGGTCTTCGATGACCTTCGAGGTCTTCGATGATCTTCGAGGTCTTCGATGACCTTCGAGGTCTTTGATAGTCTTTGATCTTCGAGGTCTTCGAGGTCTTCGAGGTCTTTGATGGTCTTTGATCTTCGAGGTCTTCGATGACCTTCGAGGTCTTCGATGATCTTCGAGGTCTTTGATGGTCTTTGATCTTCGAGGTCTTCGAGGTCTTTGATGGTCTTTGATCTTCGAGGTCTTTGATGACCTTCGAGGTCTTCGATGATCTTCGAGGTCTTTGATGGTCTTTGATCTTCGAGGTCTTCGAGGTCTTCGAGGTCTTTGATGGTCTTTGATCTTCGAGGTCTTTGATGATCTTCGAGGTCTTTGATGATCTTCGAGGTCTTTGATGATCTTCGAGGTCTTTGATGATCTTCGAGGTCTTTGATGATCTTCGAGGTCTTCGATGACCTTCGAGGTCTTCGATGATCTTCGATGGTCTTTGATGGTCTTCAATGGTCTTCAATGGTCTTCAATGGTCTTCAATGGTCTTTGATGGTCTTTGATGGTCTTTGATGGTCTTTGATGATCTTTGATGATCTTCGATGACCTACGAGATCTTCGATGATCTACGAGGTCTTTGATGATCTACGAGGTCTTCGATGATCTTTGATGATCTTTGATGATCTACGAGATCTTCAATGACCTACAAGATCTTTGATGATCTACAAGGTTTTTGATGATCTACAAGGTTTGTGATGATCTACAAGGTTTTTGATGACCAACAAGGCCTTCGAGGTCTTCGAGGTCTTCGAGGCCTTCGAGGCCTTCGAGGTCTTCGAGGTCTTCGAGGTCTTCGAGGTCTTCGAGGTCTTCGAGGTCTTCGAGGATCTTCGAGGATCTTCGAGGATCTTTGATGACCTTCGAGGTCTTTGATGACCTTCGAGGTCTTTGATGATCTTTGAGGTCTTTGATGATCTTTGAGGTCTTTGATGATCTTTGAGGTCTTCGATGACCTTCGAGGTCTTCGATGACCCACGAGATCTTCTCCACCCCCGTGACTCCCTTCCCCGCCCCAGGTGGACATGGAGGGCGCTGAGCAGGACCAGGACCAGTGGATGATCTGATCCGAGCGCCGGGAGCCCTCGGGGAGCTGCCGGGAGCCCTCGGGGAGCTGCCGGCGCCGGCAGTCGGGGCTCCGGCGTCTGTGGAGCCGGGAGATGGAGCCGAAGATGGGGGGTGGGGTTGGGGGGGCTCCGCGGGGCCCGGACGCCGGCGTGCGGCACCTCCTTGATTTTTCCGTAATAAACGTCTTTGGGAAGAGGCCGAGCCCGGTGCCGGCACGCGCCGGGATCACCCCCAAAGGCCCCGAACCACAGCGGTTGCGTCTTTGCCGTGGGGCCTGTTCACGGGGCCGCAGTTGCCGGGGGCTTGGGGCTCGGCTCGGCCGATCCCGGTGAATCGGAGCTCGGCTGATCCCAGAGTCCTCGGTCACCAGCTCAGCCGTAGCCATCCAGGCGGATCTCGGCCGATCCCGGTGAATCGGAGCTCGGCTGATCCCAGAGTCCTCGGTCACCAGCTCAGCCGTAGCCATCCAAGTGGAGCTCGGCTCATCCCGGTGAAGTGGATCTCAGCTGATCCGGGTGTCCTGGGTCACCGGCTCATCCGTATGCAGTGAACTGTGCCGATCCCGGTGTCCCGGTTGGGCACCTCAAGGCGTAGCCGGCGAATCGCCTCTCTGTGCCGATCCCGGTGTCCCGGCGACTCGTCTCGGTGCCGATCCCGGTGTCCCAGTTGGGTGGCTCGAGGCGTAGCTGGTGACTCGTCTCTGTGCCGATCCCAGTGTCCCGGTTGGGCACCTCAAAGTGTAGCCGGCGACTCGTCTCTGTGCCGATCCCAGTTTCCCAGTTGGGCACCTCAAGGCGTAGCCGGCGACTCGTCTCTGTGCCGATCCCGGTGTCCCAGTTGGGTGGCTCGAGGCGTAGCTGGTGACTCGTCTCTGTGCCGATCCCAGTGTCCCGGTTGGGCACCTCAAAGTGTAGCCGGTGACTCGTCTCTGTGCCGATCCTGGTGCCCCACTGGGTCACCTCAAGGCGTAGCCAGCGACTCGTCTCGGTGCCGATCCCGGTGTCCCGGTTGGGTGGCTCGAGGCGTAGCCGGTGACTCGTCTCTGTGCCGATCCCAGTGTCCCAGTTGTGTGACTCAAGGGGTAGTCGGCGACCCCTCTCGGTGCCGATCCCAGTGTCCCGGCGACTCGTCTCTGTGCTGATCCCGGTGTCCCGGTTGGGCACCTCAAGGCGTAGCCGGCGACTCGTCTCAGTGCCGATCCCAGTGTCCCGGCGACTCGTCTCTGTGCCGATCCCGGTGTCCCAGTTGCGTGACTCAAGGCGTAGCCGGCGACTCGTCTCAGTGCCGATCCCAGTGTCCTGGTGAATCGTCTCTGTGCCGATCCCAGTGTCTCAGTTGTGTGACTCAAGGCGTAGCCGGTGACTCGTCTCGGTGCCGATCCCAGTGTCCCGGTTGGGCACCTCAAGGCGTAGCCGGCGACTCGTCTCGGTGCCGATCCCAGTGTCCCGGTTGGGCACCTCAAGGCGTAGCCGGCGACTCGTCTCGGTGCCGATCCCAGTGTCCCGGTTGGGCACCTCAAGGCGTAGCCGGCGACTCGTCTCGGTGCCGATCCCGGTGTCCCGGTGACTCGTCTCTCTGCGCCGATCCCGATGTCCCCTCGTGTCTCCTCTCCCCGTATCCTTGCGGCTCTTCGGCGTGCCGCTGCCGGCGCGGGCGTCCTCGTTCAGACGTACCCTTGGAATCGTATCTCGGCGACGCCGTCGGGGATGCCGGGGCAGAACTCGAGGGCGGCGCGGTGCAGCCGGCAGCGAGGTACCGAGGGCACGATCGGACGTACTGGAGGAGCCGGGGCGCCCCGGGGAACAGCACGTGGTGGGCCAGGACGGTGGCTCCCGGCGCCAGCAGCCGCCGGGCCTCCAGCAGCCGCAGGTGGCACAGGAACCGCCGCTCGCCGCGCGCCCAGCAGCACCAGCTCGGCCGGAGCCAGCCCCTCGCCGGCCCCCAAAGCCGAGAGCAGCGCCGGCGGGCGCCCCGAAAACACCTGCACCTGCCACCGGGAGGGGAGAGGGGTGAGGGGTGAGGGAGAGGGAGCCGGGGGGATAAGGGAGAGGGATCTGGGGGGGATAAGGGAGAGGGAGAGGGAGCTGGGGGGGATAAGGGAGAGGGATCTGGGGGGGATAAGGGAGAGGGATCTGGGGGGATAAGGGAGAGGGATCTGGGGGGATAAGGGAGAGGGATCTGGGGGGGATGAGGGAGGAGAGGGAGAGGGATCGGGGGGGATAAGGGAGAGGGATCTGGGGGGGATAAGGGAGAGGGATCTGGGGGGATAAGGGAGAGGGATCTGGGGGGGATGAAGGGAGAGGGATCTGGGGGGATAACGGGAGAGGGATCTGGGGGGGATGAGGGAGAGGGATCTGGGGGGATAAGGGAGAGGGATCTGGGGGGGATGAGGGAGAGGGATCTGGGGGGATAAGGGAGAGGGATCTGGGGGGGATAAGGGAGAGGGGAGAGGGATCTGGGGGGGATAAGGGAGAGGGGAGAGGGATCTGGGGGGATAAGGGAGAGGGATCTGGGGGGGGATAAGGGAGAGGGATCTGGGGGGATAAGGGAGAGGGATCTGGGGGGGATGAGGGAGAGGGAGAGGGATCTGGGGGGATAAGGGAGAGGGAGAGGGATCTGGGGGGGATAAGGGAGAGGGATCTGGGGGGGATAAGGAGAGGAGAGGATCTGGGGGGATAAGGGAGAGGGATCTGGGGGGATGAGGGAGAGGATCTGGGGGGATAAGGAGAGGGAGAGGGATCTGGGGGGGATAAGGGAGAGGGAGAGGGATCTGGGGGGGATAAGGGAGAGGGAGAGGGATCTGGGGGGGATGAGGGAGAGGGAGAGGGATCTGGGGGGGATAAGGGAGAGGGGAGAGGGATCTGGGGGGGGATAAGGGAGAGGGATCTGGGGGGGATGAGGGAGAGGGAGAGGGATCTGGGGGGGATAAGGGAGAGGGATCTGGGGGGGATAAGGGAGAGGGAGAGGGATCTGGGGGGATAAGGGAGAGGGAGAGGGATCTGGGGGGGATAAGGGAGAGGGATCTGGGGGGGATGAGGGAGAGGGAGAGGGATCTGGGGGGGATAAGGGAGAGGGAGAGGGATCTGGGGGGGATAAGGGAGAGGGAGAGGGATCTGGGGGGGATGAGGAGAGGGGGAGAGGGATCGGGGGGATAAGGGAGAGGGAGAGGGATCTGGGGGGGATAAGGGGAGATGGAGAGGGATCTGGGGGGGATAAGGGAGAGGGAGAGGGATCTGGGGGGGATAAGGGAGAGGGAGAGGGATCTGGGGGGGATAAGGGAGAGGGAGAGGGATCTGGGGGGATAAGGGAGGAGGGATCTGGGGGGATAAGGGAGAGGGAGAGGGATCTGGGGGGATAAGGGAGAGGGAGAGGGATCTGGGGGGATAAGGGAGAGGGATCTGGGGGGGAGTGAGGGAGAGGGAGAGGGATCTGGGGGGATAAGGGAGAGGGAGAGGATCTGGGGGGTGAGGGAGAGGGATATGGGGGATAAGGGAGAGGGAGAGGGTGCTGGGGGGATAAAGGGAGAGGGATCTGGGGGGGATAAGGGAGAGGGAGAGGGAGCTGGGGGGGATAGGGAGAGGGAGAGGGAGCTGGGGGGGATGAGGGAGAGGGAGAGGGATCTGGGGGGGATAAGGGAGAGGGGGTTCTGGGGGGGATAAGGGAGAGGGAGAGGGATCTGGGGGGGATAAGGGAGAGGGATCTGGGGGGATAAGGGAGAGGGAGAGGGATCTGGGGGGGATAAGGGAGAGGGAGAGGGATCTGGGGGGGATAAGGGAGAGGGAGAGGGAGCTGGGGGGGATAGGAGAGGGAGAGGGATCTGGGGGGATAAGGGAGGAGAGGGATCTGGGGGGGATAAGGGAGAGGGAGAGGGAGCGGGGGGGATGAGGGAGAGGGAGAGGGATCTGGGGGGATAAGGGAGAGAGGGATCTGGTGGGGATAAGGAGAGGGAGAGGGATCTGGGGGGGATAAGGGAGGAGAGGGATCTGGGGGGATAAGGGAGAGGGAGAGGGATCTGGGGGGGATAAGGGAGAGGGATCTGGGGGGGATAAGGGAGAGGGATCTGGGGATCTGGGGGGGATAAGGGAGAGGGAGAGGGGTCTGGGGGGATAAGGGAGAGGGAGAGGGATCGGGGGGGGATGAGGGAGAGGGAGAGGGATCTGGGGGGATAAGGGAGAGGGAGAGGGATCTGGGGGGGATAAGGGAGAGGGAGAGGGAGCTGGGGGGGATGAGGGAGAGGGATCTGGGGGGATAAGGGAGAGGGAGAGGGATCGGGGGGGGATAAGGGAGAGGGAGAGGGATCTGGGGGGGATGAGGGAGAGGGAGAGGGATCTGGGGGGGATAAGGGAGAGGGAGAGGGATCTGGGGGGGATGAGGGAGAGGGAGAGGGATCTGGGGGGATGAGGGAGAGGGAGAGGGATCTGGGGGGGTAAGGGAGAGGGAGAGGGATCTGGGGGGGATAAGGAGAGGGAGAGGGATCTGGGGGGATAAGGGAGAGGGAGAGGGATCTGGGGGGGATGAGGGAGAGGGAGAGGGATCTGGGGGGGGATGAGGGAGAGGGATCTGGGGGGATGAGGGAGAGGGAGAGGGAGCTGGGGGGGGATAAGGGAGAGGGAGAGGGATCTGGGGGGATAAGGGAGAGGGAGAGGGAGCTGGGGGGGATAAGGGAGAGGGAGAGGGATCTGGGGGGGATGAGGGAGAGGGATCTGGGGGGATAAGGGAGAGGGAGAGGGAGCTGGGGGGATAAGGGAGAGGGATCTGGGGGGGATGAGGGAGAGGGATCTGGGGGGGATAAGGGAGAGGGAGAGGGATCTGGGGGGGATGAGGGAGAGGGAGAGGGATCTGGGGGGGATAAGGGAGAGGGAGAGGGATCGGGGGATAAGGGAGAGGGAGAGGGATCTGGGGGGATAAGGGAGAGGGAGAGGGATCTGGGGGGGATAAGGGAGAGGGATCTGGGGGGATAAGGGAGAGGGAGAGGGATCTGGGGGGGATAAGGGAGAGGGAGAGGGATCTGGGGGATAAGGGAGAGGGAGAGGGAGCTGGGGGGGATAAGGGAGAGGGAGAGGGAGCTGGGGGGATAAGGAGAGGGAGAGGGATCTGGGGGGGATGAGGGAGAGGGAGAGGGAGCTGGGGGGATGAGGGAGAGGGAGAGGGATCTGGGGGGGGATGAGGGAGAGGGATCTGGGGGGGATGAGGGAGAGGGAGAGGGAGCTGGGGGGGGATAAGGGAGAGGGAGAGGGATCTGGGGGGATAAGGGAGAGGGAGAGGGAGCTGGGGGGGATAAGGGAGAGGGAGAGGGAGCTGGGGGGGATAAGGGAGAGGGATCTGGGGGGGATAAGGGAGAGGGAGAGGGATCTGGGGGGGATAAGGGATAGGGAGAGGGATCTGGGGGGGATAAGGGAGAGGGATCTGGGGGGGATAAGGGAGAGGGATCTGGGGGGGATGAGGGAGAGGGAGAGGGAGCTGGGGGGATAAGGGAGAGGGATCTGGGGGGATAAGGGAGAGGGAGAGGGATCTGGGGGGATAAGGGAGAGGGAGAGGGATCTGGGGGGGATAAGGGAGAGGGAGAGGGAGCTGGGGGGGATGAGGGAGAGGGAGAGGGATCTGGGGGGGATGAGGGAGAGGGAGAGGGATCTGGGGGGGATAAGGGAGAGGGAGAGGGATCTGGGGGGGATGAGGGAGAGGGAGAGGGATCTGGGGGGGGATGAGGGAGAGGGATCTGGGGGGGATGAGGGAGAGGGAGAGGGAGCTGGGGGGGGATAAGGGAGAGGGAGAGGGATCTGGGGGGATAAGGGAGAGGGAGAGGGATCTGGGGGGATGAGGGAGAGGGAGAGGGAGCTGGGGGGATAAGGGAGAGGAGAGGGATCTGGGGGGGATGAGGGAGAGGGAGAGGGAGCTGGAGAGAGGGAGCTGGGGGATGAGGGAGAGGAGCTGGGGGGGGGATAAAGGAGAGGGAGAGGGAGCTGGAGAGAGGGAGCTGGGGGGGGATAAGGGAGCTGGAGTGGGAGAGGGACCTGGAGGGATATCTGGAGAGAGAGAGGGATCTGGAGAGGGACCAGGAGAGGGATGTGGAGGGAGGTCTGGAGAGGGAGAGGGACCAGGAGGGAGATCTGGAGCAGGAGAGGGAGCTGGAGCGGGAGCTGGAATGGGAGGGAGATCTCGGGAGGGGGGATATGGGAGATGGAGAGGGAGCTGGAATGGGAGAGGGACCAGGAGAGGGATCTGGAGGGAGATCTGGAGCAGGAAAGGGATCAGGAGAGGGAGCTGGATTAGGAGAGAGAGCAGGAGAAGGATCTGGAGCAGGTAAGGGATCGGGAGAGGGAGCTGGGGGAGATCTGGAGCAGCAGAGGAACCTGGAGAGGGAGCGGGAGTAGGAGAGGGATCCAGAGAGGGATCTGGGGTGGGATCCATGCAGGGAAGGGATCCAGAGAGGGACCTGGAGGGAGATCTGGAGCAGGAGAGGGAGCTGGAGCAGCAAAGGGATCTGGAGCAGGGAAAGGGATCTGGATGGGGAGAGGGACCTGGAGGGAGATCTGGAGCTGGAGAGGGATCCGGAGAGGGATCTGGGGGGAGATCTGGAGAAGAAGAGAGATCGGGAGCAGGAGAGGGACCTGGAGGGAGATCTGGAGCAGCAAAGGGATCTGGAGAGGGATCTGGAGCAGCAAAGGGATCCAGAAATGGATCTGGAGGGAGATCTGGGGTGTGGAAGGGATCTGGGGTGGGATCCACGCAGGTTATGCTGTGATTCTGTGAAAGGGATCGGGGGGGGGATGTGGAGAAGGAAAGGAGAGGGAGAAGCCTCTGGGGAGGGATCTGGGGAGGGGAAGGGGCAGGGAAGGGATCCAGGGAATAGAAGGAGCAGGGAAGGGATCTAGAGAGGGATCTGCTGGGACAAGGGATCATGCAGGGTCAGGGCTCAGGTTTAGGGTTCAGGGCTCAGGATTAGGGTCAGGGCTCAGGATTAGGGTCGGGGCTCAGGATTAGGGTCAGGGCTCAGGATTAGGGTTCAGGCTCAGGATTAAGGGTCAGGGCTCAGGATTAGGGTCAGGGCTCAGGTTTAGGGTTCAGGCTCAGGATTAGGGGTCAGGGCTCAGGATTAGGGTTCAGGGCTCAGGTTTAGGGTTCAGGGCTCAGGATTAGGGTTCAGGGCTCAGGTTTAGGGTTCAGGCTCAGGTTTAGGGTTCAGGCTCAGGTTTAGGGTTCAGGGCTCAGGATTAGGGTCAGGGCTCAGGATTAGGGTTCAGGGCTCAGGTTTAGGGTCAGGGCTCAGGTTTAGGGTCAGGGCTCAGGATTAGGGTTCAGGGCTCAGGTTTAGGGTCAGGGCTCAGGATTAGGGTTCAGGGCTCAGGTTTAGGGTCAGGGCTCAGGTTTAGGGTCCGGGCTCAGGTTTAGGGTCAGGGCTCAGGTTTAGGGGTCAGGGCTCAGGTTTAGGGTTCAGGGCTCAGGTTTAGGGTTCAGGGCTCAGGTTTAGGGGTCAGGGCTCAGGATTAGGGTTCAGGGCTCAGGATTAGGGTCAGGGCTCAGGTTTAGGGGTCAGGGCTCAGGTTTAGGGTTCAGGGCTCAGGATTAGGGTTCAGGGCTCAGGATTAGGGTTCAGGGCTCAGGATTAGGGTTCAGGCTCAGGATTAGGGTTCAGGGCTCAGGTTTAGGGTTCAGGCTCAGGTTTAGGGTTCAGGGCTCAGGATTAGGGTCAGGGCTCAGGATTAGGGTTCAGGGCTCAGGTTTAGGGTTCAGGGCTCAGGATTAGGGTTCAGGGCTCAGGTTTAGGGTTCAGGGCTCAGGTTTAGGGTCAGGGCTCAGGTTTAGGGTTCAGGCTCAGGTTTAGGGTTCAGGGCTCAGGATTAGGGTCAGGGCTCAGGATTAGGGTTCAGGGCTCAGGATTAGGGTTCAGGGCTCAGGTTTAGGGTTCAGGCTCAGGTTTAGGGTTCAGGCTCAGGTTTAGGGTTCAGGGCTCAGGATTAGGGGTCAGGGCTCAGGATTAGGGTTCAGGACTCAGGTTTAGGGGTCAGGGCTCAGGATTAGGGTTCAGGACTCAGGTTTAGGGTCAGGCTCAGGTTTAGGGGTCAGGGCTCAGGTTTAGGGTTCAGGGCTCAGGTTTAGGGTTCAGGGCTCAGGATTAGGGTTCAGGGCTCAGGTTTAGGGTTCAGGGCTCAGGATTAGGGTTCAGGGCTCAGGTTTCGGGGTCAGGGCTCAGGATTAGGGTTCAGGGCTCAGGTTTAGGGTTCGGGCTCAGGTTTAGGGTCAGGGCTCAGGTTTAGGGTCAGGGCTCAGGTTTAGGGTTCAGGCTCAGGTTTAGGGTTCAGGGCTCAGGTTTAGGGGTCAGGGCTCAGGATTAGGGTTCAGGGCTCAGGTTTAGGGTTCAGGGCTCAGGATTA